>JAQIWG010001674.1:0-23284 GCA_034695025.1 Chamaedrilus cognettii | reverse complement strand
TGAGCCGGACTTTGTAAGCGGTGGCAAGGCTTCCTGGGCATAAATGAGGCAGGGAAGGGCGACATTCAAAATCAGATAATAATGTTGAATAATGCTCTATTCAATAATCTGCATTTGTACAACTTTCATTTAAATATATTTTCTTCCCTCTATTATATAAGATCAGTCTCTACCCTGTCAATTGGCCTACACGTGTGTTATGCTATTTTAGAAGATCCGGAGACGAATAAACCAGAGGCTGTGGCGGGGTAAGTTTGAATGTTTTGGAGTTTAAACTTTGCGCGCTTAATCTTTGTTGAACCGTTGTTAAAAAAAACAATGCCGGATGTTCTGGTTCAAAATCACGACTCGGCAAGAAGCAAGCGGGTAGATAAAACTTGATTCCATCTAACCGTAAGAAAAGGTGTGTTGTGTTGTTAAATGATAATCGCTAAAAAGGTATCTTGAGTTGTTTGTATATTGGAGCATTATTTTAAATTGTCGTTATCATATTCTCGAGTGTATTACAAAAGGCACATTTGGACTTTTTGAACATTGAGACTATACCCTTGTCTGTAATTGATTTCCGTATTAATGGAGATTGAATGGTTGCATTTTGACAATCTTTGAACAAATTTATGCGATTTTTTTTATTTAAAAACATACATTTTTTAGTTTCCTACCCTAAACGCCTACTTAGTCGTAATAAATTAAGTATTAGCTCTATTTTTATATCTTTATTTATAGATTTTGGTTTTTTATTCGTCTAGAAATAATAGTTTTCTGATAATTGTGATGTTTTTTGACAAACAGGTACAATGAAGCTGAAGAAATTGAGCCGTACAGCGAAACTCGAGTGCTTAAAAGTGGTGTGTTTTTAGTTTTCCTTGCAATCTTGCTCATGTAAACAATTTTTTCATCAGCTGCCAGTCATCTGAGTTGATTTTGACGCTTTATTTAAATATGAAGTTATGTTATGTCTCTGAAGTAACTTTGTGTCGACTGACACAGAAAAAAATTAATCAATGACTTTAATTTGTTGAATTTTAATACCTGCATCTTAAATCCATTGAACGAGTGCTGCAAATGCCTATTGAGCTTTTTCTTGCGTTTCCGAGATAATTAACATTTAATATCAAAGTTGCTGTACGAGTGTTTGAAGTATTTGAATTGTTTTACATATTTCAATCAGATGCGCCAACGATAAGACATGAAAATGACGAAGTTCAAAAGACGTCTGCTGGACCATCCACTTTTCCAGAATATGCCAAAGTGAATAAAAATGGAAAAGGTTAGAAAACATTAAACCAATATTTCATGAAACATCGTTTTTTTTAAAGCAATTTTGCATTTTATTAGTCATATTGTAAAAAATCATTTTGTTCCAGGCGGGACTCTCTACATTGCACCTGCAAGCATTGACCTGTAAAAGTACTTACAGTACTTTGAGTGTAATAACACTGTTCGAAAGGCGGTTGAAATTATCTATATTGTCTGATGATTAGGTGATTGAGTAAATTACTCAAATAATAATAACAATTTAGTTACGTTGGTATCTTGTAAGCCAGAGGCTCCGTGTTCGTATTAATACAGGCATAAACAAGGTTCGCTGATTGAAATATCGGAACGTAGTTTTAAAACTGGATGCCCGTTATCCTGGAACTATGAATATCAGCGCTAGTGACACTTGTGTGTTTAATTAACAGTCTTGCTGAAGGGCCTGTAACGCAAATGGTTTCACAGCTCTTAACAGTGTCTAACATTCAAACTCCAGACTTCGTTATCATCTCCAAGCATTAGCCGTGAGACCAAATGCGTTGGCTTATATGATGAGTTCAGTGTTGAATTAGTTTTCACTCTCTGCACAGTCAGCAAAACTGTCTACGATCTTCTATTATAAATCAGCAAATTTTTATGCGTTTCTGTGTGCAGGGAGGCTTGAAGCGGGCGAGCCTGTGTTGTATGCAGAAGTGAATAATGGTGGGTCTGTTGTATTCTGCCAATCTAGAGCTCGTTACTAGTTTTGTATTATCTGCAAGTGTGATATCTCTCTTCTTATTTATTGCATTGAGCATTGTAAAGATGGGTAATGGGTTGCAAATATTGCTGGGATTTATTTGCTTGCCGATTTATTGTGGATTCAATTTCTTTGCTATTTGGATGTCTATTTGTAATTCATTTACAGAACTTCTTATTTACATTTGCCACTCGCCACTGCTAGTCAAATGTCCTTACTCAAGAGTTATTTTAACGATATAGGATGTATCGATATTGGATGTATGGATCTCTTTAACCAATCGTCTCGCGTTGAATTAGACCTATTTCTCGCAGCACTGATTGGCTAGATGACGTAATGATCTCGGTCCTAATTTTAACTCCATTGAACGACATGGTAGCTATGTGGGCATTGCAATATAAAATTGTAGTCGAACTGAGAATTCGTTGTAATATTTGTTGACGTTAAACAGGTGTTAATTGTTAACAGTAATCTGTTGTTTGTTACAGAAAAGCGAACTTTAGCTTTTAATGGCGGCGGTAAGTTCAGTGCTGTTTCATATTTACATCCTTTGCCTCTAAGTTTAATTTTATGCGCGCAATAGCAGTTAGTATTGTGTTTTGGTTCCTTAATATTTTGCATTGATATTTTTAATTATTTGTTAGGGATTATCATTAAGATATTTAAATTTTTGCTTAGTATACATACTGGGATGTTTGTTAAACTCTCTGTCATCGATTAATGCAGTTTGTGCTCTTACGGTCGTTTGCACTCCCCGATGTTAACCAGTTATCCTTATAAGATTTAAGTCCGCAAGCAAAATTTGTGTTTTTAACAGCTGCGGAGCTAGAGAACCGGTACTGCAACGATTTCTTAGTTGGAATTGTTGATTTCTGACGCTGGGTTTTGCTTCTCAAATGCTTGGCAACTAGACTACGGCGCCTCATCATAGATACCGCTCTAGATTATGATTTTTGTTATATTAACTCGATTTGTTAATGAGACCATTTTAAATGTTTATGCATTGAAGTATGTATTTGGATACAATGAAATACAAGAAAGTGAGTAAAACTTACAGAATACCTCTATTAAAATGCTAGTACTGAAAATCTGTAAAACTATAAATGGGGCCTCAAGTTGACATTGCAGTAATTTGATCGATGTAAATGATGCCCTCTAGTAAATCAAACACATTAAGCCAGTCGGGCATTGATGAGCTAAGTCCATCAATCCACTGGCATGTAGAGGCTGAGGGTGTCCGATGTAGAGAGGGCGTTCCCTCTTTGGATGGCAATGGAAAGCCTTTGCTTGAGGGAGGCGGCCCTTCTGTCAATTGCATGATTTTGATATTGAGATGTTGTTCTTCAGGAGCGTATGAGGAAGTGACAGTACCGAATGATGTAGCTAAAGCTGCTCCTGCGCTTCAGTCTCAAAAAGAAGTTAGTCCTAGCATGTAGTCGACTATTATTGTCTGCGTAAATTTTAAACAAATATTTAGCATAATTGTAGCTTTTTCTAAAAGATGCACTTAGGACTGTTATAGATACGCTAAGTTTTAAAATCTTGCAGGTTTAATTTAGGATTCGGATATTGATATAAACAAGCCGTATTCAACAGATGAGTTCGAAACGTTTATAGCAGATTTATCGAGCGTACTGTTTCGGAGGCATCTTTTTAGAAGGGTGTCGGATGCATTAGTCAGCTTTGTAAGACTCAATAATTATTTTAATTAAACGCCAACTCCTTTGTAGCGGACAACTTTACAAACAGATTGTTTGTAGAAATGCTGAGTGGAGAATGTTTCTATATCACATTGCCCTCATTGGTACAAGGGCATCCCATATTACTGTGTTGGTTAGAAAGCTGTGTAGTTGATTTATTGATTTTATTCACTTTAATGGTTTGAAACGGTCTATGAACTAATTTTAAAGCCAATATTAGTTGATGCACTGGCACATTTTTTAAACAGATGTCTGATGCTTTTGACACCTTAATAAAATTCACAACTTATTTCCAATATTTATTGTATTTCATCCTTGTTTGTTATGTCCACAGATTATAGGTCCAGTCGATGGTACTGTCTACGCTGCGCTCGGCCCGTCATCTAACCTTTCGTCTAGAAAGCCTCTTCCTGTCATGAAACTCCCCAACACGGAAGAATCTTCTTATGCGCCGATCTACCACATGGCTCCCCTTCAAAACGGCCCCCCGCCGGTCCAAAATTCACCTGACGCAGCTGCTCCAGAGAAAGTTTTTTCAAAAGGCAGGGCATTTGATCCTCTGCCAGAACTCCCTCCGATGCCTGTGATTTCTCCAGTGGCTGAGGCCGCCTTTGATATTCCATTTTCCGCTGAAGCCATGGAGCCCTCGGCATTAGAAGCGCCTTTGGAGCCCCAGTCGGCCCATAACGTGCCCACAGTGCCTCAGGCCCCTTTTGAAAGCCCACAGAATGTGTCTCCTTTGGCGGATCCAGTGGTAGAAAGCGTTTTGGAACCAACTTCAGCGTCGTTTGAGCTTCAAGTATCTCAGGTCTCTTCAATGAAGGAGGAATGAAATCTAGCAGAGCTATGTTTGTATGCTAAATTGATAACATTGATTTGTCTTCCATTACTCGTTAATTTACTAGTTGAGAAGGGACTGTAGACCTACTGGCTCAATTTATTGTCCTCTCAAGATTTTTCAGTTAATACTCATTTTGTTTTCGAGTTGTTGAAAGGAGATAGTGGTGTTCAGTGGTCTATTCAGCTGCTTTTGAACTTGACTAGAACAAGATCAAACAGTACAAACAGGTGTCAAATTTTGAATACTATGAGATGTATAACATAATCAAAGTTGACTGTGAGATGGATAAAATTATTAAAGTTAACTGCGAGACTCTACATGGGTAAAGACCCTTTAGCTTTAGGAACCTTTTTCCTTTGATCCAATTACACTCTGTGATAGTAAGCACACAAAAACGTGTGGTGTTACTGGCTTACTGTTCATGCGCTAGATGCGATTGCTAGGTTTGTTTGACGTAGTCGTATATTGTTGCTGGAGTTCCGACACGCGTTCCAAACGGTGTTTCCTAGACTTTGGGTGCGTAGAAAATGCCAGATACTGCTACTATTGCGATTGCTCTGTTGCGTTTGTGTGATTGGTTTGAGACTTTTGTTGGAGATAATTGTGATATTGTTACATTAAGTGCAATATTTTTATATTTGTGGCGTAGAACTAACGCAAACACACATGTACAGTATCCCGATACATTGTTTGTAATCGTATCCCTGTTGGTGTTTTACAATTTGCTGCTTTACATTACTTTCTGGTGGGGCTAGTTTCTCAAAGCATGCCTAACTTTTAAATTTAATTGAGGCCGAAGTTGAATAGTTAAAAAACGAAATCCATTTGCCGACCGGCATTTTGTGATCATTTGGTTTTATGTGATTGTGCGGAATATCAAATGACAAACAAGATTTTTTTCAAATTTTCTTAGAACTAAATATGAAAATTGTCTAGAATGTTTGAAAAACAGGCTCCTGGTCAAGAGTAACAAAGAATTTATGTTTGACACCCATTTTTACCTGTCTGTCAGATTTGTATTCAGTCTGCACAGGAAGGATAACAAAATGTATAACATTGATGAATTCCCCGTGCAGGCCCGGGAACAAAGAATTTGCCTGCAGCCCAGAGTTCCCCGGGTGAGTCGTAAAAGGCGACTAAAGAAGGGAGAGCGGTTTTGTGGCGGCCCTCTTGCACAAAACCGGACGGTAATAGTCTTTGATACTCACACGCTGTCCTTAAAATTCAACCCCACCCACCCAACAAAATGTATGACGAGTTAACCATGAATGTGGCTATAATTTATTGCTTTTTTTGTGCTTTAGGGACCGTGTGTAGCACACAAGGGCTATATAGAGTCCAGTTCTGTGCACGAGAGCCGGCACAGAATCGCTCCCCCTTTTCTTTAATCGCCTTTTACGACAAGCGCGGGGAGCTCTGGGCTGCAGGCCAATTCTTTGTTCCCCGGCCTGCAGGGGTAATATATAGTTTATTGCAATAATTCATACATGCCTGTTTATAAAGTTGCTTTTGAGTAATTAGCATTTTTATGTGTAGCCTGAGTATTATTAGTAGATACTGTCATGTATTACTACCCAGCCGGTGACTGTTTTTATATGTCAGGTTCTCTGCATAATTGAAGTTGTCTCTAGTTTTTAAATATTATTGTTAATATAATTTTATTATAAAATTTATTTACACAGAGTTAACATTGATTTTGATGTCAGTATGCATAGCGTACTGACAAAGTATAGAGCTTTCGCATAATAATGAAGAGTATTGTTTTATGAAAATCGTATTTAATTAAGATACAGTTTGACATTTGTTGATGTAATTGCTGAATTTATTGATGTAATTGTTGATGTAATTGCAGCTTTTTGGTACTTTTCTAGATAGTTGGAATTGTGTTTTATTTGCTATTTGATATGATTGCAACTGAGTGATAAGTGTAGAAGCAGGTGTATCTTGTGCGAATGAGATAAGACTTCATGACAATGTGATGTCGATCAGTGTTGTAACTCAGGTTTGAAGTCATATTGTTAAAAACAAAAAACATTTCGTTTCGTAATGGAACGACAATAAAATTATTATTGCCAGTTACTCGTTTCTAACGCTTTTTTCAAATTTTGAGATACATTTTTTTTGTATGCGCCACAATTCAATTCAAATTAGTGAAAAATCATATGGAAGAAATAAGCATAATCGTACCAGTTTTAAAATGCATTCATCTGGCCAGAAAAATGCCTGAGTGCTAACACTCATGACGATTTGATAACTAACTTCGAAATGTGTATAACAAACATTTGGTGGTTTTGGGGTTTAAGGACCATTGTGTACTGTGTAGTCAAAAAAAGTCTTAAAGGAAAAGTCCTGAAAAGTCTTTAAAAAAAGTAGAAGGAGGGTTGGAAGTTTAAGGACCGTGTGTAGTAACAAAGACGTTTACAGTCCGGTTCTGCGTAAGAGGGCCACCAAAGAACCGCTCTCCCTTCTTTAGTTGCCTGCGGCCTTTTACGACTCGCCCGGGGAGCGCAGGGCTGCAAGTCTATTCTTTGTTCCCCGACTTGCTGGGGTACTGTTACGGTACAGGCCAACATGGTTGTATATATAGGCTGACATCAGTGCCGCATCCTGCGCTATGCACCGTGGTTGAGGACGTTATTGTTACGCTACTAACAGATGGACTAGATGCAGGCTGAAGCTACACAGTCTAATGGGTCACAACCGTACGGTCAACCAACAATCATTTTTCTCACATTTTTCATACACTATCGCGTAGCCTACGCCACAGTGTATGAAAAGTGCCACAGTGTATGAAAAGTGCCACAGTGTATGAAAAATGCCACAGTGTATGAAAAGTACCACAATGTATGAAAAGTGCCACAGTGTATGAAAAGTGCCACTGTTTATGAAAATTCTTTGCCTACGCCCCGTAAGCCCATCACCCCCTCCCTACGCCCCTGGCTAGGCGTATAGTCTTCCGTTTCTCACGCGCGAGAGCCCCACGCAGCTGCGCGACGAGCGCGCAGACGGTCTGGACATGGGATTGAGGTGGGATCGACGCGACGAGAACTGGCTCGGCTGTACACGCTTGACTTCATTCGACGGACAAGCGTGAAGAAGCGGGGTCTCTTCAAGAAGAAGCAACTACAGGGGCAGGAAGGAGAGAGGATCCCTTCAAGAAGAAGAAACACGTCTACACCGTTGAGCTAAGTTCTCCGCTATAGTTTGTTGTCTGCTCCGCGCGACGTGCGCTGTATATGTATGCTTCGCGCAGTGAGCGGTTAAAGTTAGCCGCGTTATAATTGATCCGATGGGGAAACTGAAGAGAAATGAGGCGTGTGTTTTGGAACTTTCTTCAGCTATACCGCGTCAGTACGACCTAACAATCTACGGTTGCGTGGTCGGCGACTTGGAGGTTACGAGGCTCCCCTGTCGCATGCACCTGACTGACAAAGACAGCAACGAAGCTAGTTTCTGAAACACGGGCGGGTTTGGAGGAATCTAAAAATGGGAGTAAACCGAGTCTGCGTTAAGAAATTTCTTTCAGCTGGTTCATAAAAACAGGCTCACCTAGCGGGGGGACTTCTTAAAAAATGGATTGGGTCTGTGTTTAGAACTTTCTTTCAGTTAACCGTGTATGGTACCGATCATGGCTGTCACTGACAGGATAGTGGGGCGGTTGTCTGTCACTGGCAGGATGATCGGGCGGTTGTCTGTCACTGGCAGGATGGTCGGGCGGTCGTCTGTCACTGGCAAGATAGTAGTTTTTGATTTATATCAGTCTTGTAATTGAAATCTTTGAAATTTGTTGTCAGCAGTCGTGCGTCTGGAGTTGCGGTTTGTTTCTTATGGTTGATGAACTTTGTCCATGTGGCCTAAATGCGTGTTGTTGCACACGTTTAATGGTCCTTTTTCAACCTTGTCTATATTGTGAGTATCATTGTCTCATCTTAGATGATATAGCACATGGTTCAAAATTGATCGCGGTACCACTGTATCGTATGTACCACTCTACAATACATAGTGTAATGAATTAACGCATGTACCACTCTACAATACAGTGTAATTGTGTAAACTGCATTATTGGCCGTATGTATCGCGTTTTGTATGCATATGCAGACCTAGGCACATTAGTTGATGCCGCTTCAAATTTTTTATTCAATTGTTCCGACTTCGTGAAGAATCAAAGTTTCATGATGTACGTGTTAAAGTTCTACAATGTACACGTGCATCGGATAATTTGATGATCTGTAATATTTTACAAATCTTGCTAATCACAATCCAAACGTTTCCTACATGTCTCCAAAGACGTAGAATTGTATAACCATTTGATTGATGTGAGATTGATTTAAGCAAATTACTAATCAACTAGCTACGCTGATCGACAATTGATATACTGTAAAACATGAAATTTTGCTGCGTGTTATTTTTGTGGTTTTGCCTCCCAAGAAATTTAGCTGCACTTAATTTTCGCGTTTTTGATGACTGCCCATTATATAAGCTCCAGCAGCTTATCTTTTGAGGCATGTAATTTTCGCGAATTTGCTTAATTCGCAATATCAGCAAAAAATGGCACGCACGCACACACGCAAAAATTTCATGCTTTACAATAATTCTATGCCACGTGACTTTGTATAGTATCCATTGGACAGCAGTATACGCCTCTAACAAAGCTATAGGCCTATACGTGAATTTTTATATAAAAGAAGATTGAAGTATTTCAAAAATATTGTTGTTCATTTTCATATAGCAAATATAGAAAAATGTGAAAAAATATTTGGTGCAAAGTTTGTTCAAATACCGTGATACTGCACAAACTGTTTGAAACAAGGGTTTTTAACAATCAACATCTACTATGAGAAATACTTTCATTTACATCAGAAACTAATATATTATACATCATATGGTACAATAGTAACAAAAATGGCAAATTTATTTGTTTACAGCTTAAGAAAACGAACTTGCATGTATGATCCGCAAAAATATTCCAGTTGCAATATAAGAAATTTGTACACATATGCAAACAATAAATCAGTTTTATGTGGTAGGCCTGTAAGAAAACTTACAAAATTAATGATGGGGCCCTGGAAGCTTAGAATTATCTGGATTATATGCCAAGTGTTTAACACTAATTACCAACTCGACACCTTTTAAATCAAAACTTACAAAAAAATAGGCTGACATGGTGATGCGCAATCTAGTGTCTACATGTAGATACTACAAAACGCCAATAAGCCGCTATATGCAGATTGACACCACAATAAAGCTCTATACTATTGCTTCCTCAGATGTTCTCTAATCACAAACATGGACGATGGGCCCAAGGATAAATCATTTGCAAAGAAATGAACTACAAACATATATAACATTACACAAAGTTGCCATAAACTCCAAATCAATATTTAAAGGAAAAAAGGAATAACGAAGAACGTGATAATCAAATTTGCTTCAGTGTTCAGGCGATCTTGATAGCAAGTCGGCTCTCTACGACAGTCAATACTAAATAATACTCGTTCCGTATTGACACAGCGTATCGCTTTGTACACATCAACTATAGCAACAGTTCTTCCACAACACAACCTGCTGTCCTTCACTGTACAGTCACTCTGGCATAAGCATAAGGCAATACACTTCCGTATTGTATCAATAGGCAGCATATCATGCAATAGCCTTGACTTAGTGACCACATGCCAATGTTGGCATCGATCATGTGTTCGGTACTATATTTCAATTACAAAATCCAGACAGCGCATCCAAGCAGGTATACACCATGTCTGCATAATCATGACTACTATTACTCCAATACATCATTATACTGTACATGTACGCCATTGCTTAGACCAATAGGTTCTTCAGTAACTCAAGTATATTCCCCTCGTGGTTTGGGAACCCCCCGAACAGAGATTTCTGCCTCGCAAAGATTTCAAAAGAGTGGGTTAGTAATTTGAAACAAATTAAGGGGACAGGATTGCCCCCCCATTCCAGGTCGCCATATATCTCTCACAATTTTTTATACGTACACTTTGTTTTTCCCTGACTTTTTTTATATCACAGCACATCATTGTGATCCCTATTTCGCTAATACGAAAATCTAGCTGGAGTCTGGAGACAAGAGAACCGCGGTTACAGCCAAGCGGCCAGTCCTAGTTCTTGTTCGATGATGGCTGCTGCGTCAAGGCGACACATGGCCCGCAGTGAGTTAATGAGGTCGCTAACAGCTGAGTCCTCGCGGTGTTTCGCTTCCCAGAGATCCAATATGTGCTCGGTCGGACTGAGCTTCGTCGCAAAGTAGTTGATGTACCTGCACGCACACAAAATAAAGGTGTCAAAAGGCAATATTGCCGGATGCTAGTGAAAATTGAAAACAAATCGTCAAAAAATTGGCGCCTACTGGCTGTAAATTGCCAGCAGTACTTACGTATGTGTGCAATTTTTAAAATCACAGAGCACAAATAAAAACATCAATTCAATCTATAAAATACAAGATGCTTGAAAAGAGACTATAGGCCCTAGCTACATGGTTCCCATAAAATACTTTTCAAATCACTGCGCTATGCAATCAGTACCTCAACACAATAAAATAGACTACATAATCATTTAAAATCCTATATGCATGAAAAGCGATTTAAAAACTATTTTTAAAACATTTTAAAACATGTAGGCAAAGAGGACAAGTCCTCTACAGACAGATTTGACCTAGCAACGAAAATAAGAAAAAGTCTTGGCACAAACCTATCAACGCTTAGTTGTTGCGCCAACATCCTCCAATCGTTTCCGCGAGAGTTGGGGGGATCCAGCACGTTACAGAGCTTCTTCTTGGTCTGGCCATGCAGCCTGAGCATAACCAGAAATAACCAATTTATTATACAGCTACAAATGTTTCAGCAGTTTACTTGGAGTGGTGGTGACTACAGCAAAATCTGTAAAAGTGAAGGACTCAATAGTTTTTTATATTTTAATTTCTTCAGCAAACCATTGTGTTATTAAAGTTCCCACACCTCAATGAAGCAACGAGGTTAGTCTCAAAGATAATATCATTGAAACGAACTGATTGTTCTCGGAGTGCAAGCCATGGAACAAAGAATTGGCTTGCAGCCCAGAGCTCCCCATGCAAGCCGTAAAAGGCGACTAAAGAAGGGGGAACAGTTTTGTGGCGGCCCTCCTACACAAAACCGGACGGTAATAGTCTCTTGATACTCTCATAGCGTTCCTAAAATTAAACGCCCCACCCCTGCATTGATTGTTCACTTCCACGAACAAATTATAAATTTTTTATAGTTAGCCTACTTTATCACAAAACTACCTAATAAATCACAGACTTCTACACAAAATCTAAAAAAAGTTAATCTACACGTCATGCATAACTGGTCTAAACACGCAACTTAAACTTTCATTCGCCTAGGTGGCGGTAGCGACCGACCTGAATACTTTCTGGGGCAGATCGAGGCTGACGAATCCCGAACTAGTGACCGCAGCGGTGCGCTGACACGGCGGGTGATGCAGCGAGTACCGCGACGCACTGCTGGACAGGCTCTACACGTACAAACAAACATGATTTATATTCCGCAGCTACTGAAACTAAACGGAACCAGATAGATTTATTTATTTATTTAATTTCATTTATGGGTTGTTTATGGACCGTGTGTAGTAACAACGACTATTACAGCCCGGTTCTGTGTAAGAGAGCCGCCACCGAACCGCTCCCCCTGAGTTTGGGTCTCATAAATTTTTGCGCCCGGTAGCGACCGGTAGTCACCACTTTCATTTATTTTGAAAGGGTTTCGTTGACTTTGTTGGGTGCGCAGACTTGTGTAAAACACAAATAGTGTGATGCAAGTTAAAGTCCCTGGCAGCGTGAGTTCTAGTGCCTCAATTATATCCGAATGCAAACGGTCGTAGCCTGAAGCATTATTTTGTTGCCACGCCCGTTGGTCTGATGATGTAGGCTCGCGAGCGAACTTCGCCGATAATAATTACTGATTGAACGTGCCGATCATCAACAGCACTGTCGCTTACAACTCTCTCTGCCTGGGGACTACAGCTACACAGGCGATAATTAAGTGAGGGATAAAATGGTTTCCAGTTGACGCTGTCACGGTGCTGTGCGGGGGCTCAGCAAACTAAAAGATATCACACACCCATAAATCGTTGACAATCAATGATAAAAGTATTCTAGAAATTTCGCCGAAACAATCTCTCTTCTCTCTCACGATGTCCGTCGCAGTCGCAAGCAAACTTGATGCTTTTGGAGGCCCATGTTTTTTTATGTGTTTTCTCTCAAAGAAAGGGACAAAAATACTTTTTGGCAAAAAAAGACTGAGCACTGTTACGAATGACCGCACGAGTGAAAAATCACTGACTTTGACATAGTAAGTTTACAAAAAATGTCCTGAAAACGTCACCGTAAAAATATATATTTCCAGACCTTAGTTGTTACAATGCGACCCCTGCGCCGGACACGCCATGCCGCCGCCGTTATTTTGTACCCGCCGCCGATATATATCCTCAACTCTCAACTCTCATCCTCAACTCTCATCCTCAACTCTCAAATCTCATCCTCAACTCTTAACTCTCATTCTCATCTCTCAATTCTCATCCTCAACTCTCAAATCTCATCCTTAACTCTCATCTTCATCTCTCAACTCTCATCCTCAACTCTCTTTCTCAACTCTCATCCTCAACTCTCGCTTAAAAACATTCTCGCTCAAACATATTCTCGCTCATATTTGTTTCGATATTAAAATAAACTTAAATCCTTATAATCCTAAATATATCCCCCACCCCGCACTCTAGAAATCTGCAAACCTATGATTTTAGCCTCAAATATAATTCCGCCAAGTCTTTCACCTCCCCCCCCCTCATTCAAAAACTCTTTCACCTCTTCACCACTCGCCCAATAGTCGCCAGTGATCTATCACGCACACGCTAGAGGGCAGTACACCTATACAGTAGCTGCCGCCTTCATTGCCTCCAAGCGAAAATCTTGTCATTGTCAACCACAGACGTTAGCGATTAGACGGAAAATAAGCGCGCGACGGGCGCCGCGAAGTATTTTATAAATGGTGTCGCGTAAGAAACACCACAAAATAGATAGCATAACATCAAGTAAAAACATTTTCCGCTAGTCGCGCGTTAGGTCGCCGTAGATTCTGGTACATTTGAATTTTGTTCCGCTTGATTGGTTTGCACTCTCACTCCATTTTTCTTCTACTCAGCTTCCATCCCAGTGCAGGCCCGGGAACAAAGAATTGGCTTGTAGCCCAGAGCTCCCCGGGCGAATCGTAAAAGGGGGAGCGGTTTTGTGGCTGCCCCCCATACACAAAACCGGACGGTAATAGTCTTTGATACTCACACACCGTTCTTAAAATCAAACCCCACACCAGGATCGGCAAAATTTAGTCGAAGTGACAGTTGTTGAAAAGGGTAAAAACACCCAGATCCTTCAATTGACTTTCACGCCACAATTAGCGTGACAATTCCTAAGAAGCGCGCCTAGGTGGCGCCAGTTGCGCGGCGCCTGGCAGTCTGCTATGAAAGGCCGCGACTAATGCGCGCCTGTCACCGCCGCTGGTCGCACGCCAAGCGCCGCGGGAGGTCATCAAAACGTGAGCAAGTTTGACACCCAAATAATTGTACCGACTCAATTGAAACTCTCAAGGCTAACTAAAAACCAATATCTTTCTAAGGCTGGAAGAAGTTTAAATTACATACAACGGATGACGATCAAACGGCAGCCATTTTGCAAACAGCAAACACGCAGGGTGATCCCAATATCTTTCATAAGGCCTAAATTAAAAATCGCTACAAGAAACCTCGCTACGATAGGCCATGTCGATGGGCATGGCATCAAGCAGAGGCATTGATCTTTGAAAATAGAAGTCATTTGTTCGAAATTTTGCTTAAACCTAATAACAGCACAATAGCCTGCAGCCCTGCACATTAAATAACAGAACAATAGCCTGCTGCCCTGCACATTAAATAACAGAACAATAGCCTGCAGCCCTGCACATTAAATAACAAGATGGCGATGAATAACTAATTACTATTGGAAAGGCCACTGCAAGCCCAATAAAATCAAACTGCTTCGCAGTACAGCATGACATGTAGGAGAAAACCTCAAAAGGGGAAAGAGATACTCTGTTTCTTCCATCTTGCTTCTAATATCACTAGATATAAATATCAACTCCTCCCTCTACCGCTTGCTTTCTTAACTTTCTTTCAGATACATTTAAACAAGGATGTTTTGAAGCGAAATAGAGAAATCCTTATTCAAATTATGCTGACTAAGCAGAATATCATCAAAACTATTTTATCATTCAATGCAGTAGTAATATTTTGACAAAATCTATACAAAAAATAATCCAAAACAATATGATATCACATTATACCTCGTTGAGGTTGTGTGATATCCGCAGAACTTGTCTGTTGGCCAGCAGACCGGTCTGAAACACGTGAATGTCACACGTCAGTTCGGGTGAGGAATTGTCGTCAGTGCGTTCCAATGCGAAGGAACAGTGTAGGCCGCTTTGTGTACCACTCCAAATGTGCCGAAACGGAATCTCCTGTACATCAAAAATAGTGTTATCAATTAACGCAATTGCACTTTAAAATATAAAAAGGTGTTGGTGGTAGTAATTTTTGGAGTTTATGGACACGTGTACTTAGCAGGAAAGACTATTACAGTCTACAGAAGCGACATCTCTTCTTAAGACGCCTTTCACGGGAACTCTGGGCTGCAGACCTATTCTAGTTGAACCCCACTCTGCAGGGATGACAATGAAAATGTCAATATTTCCTCTAAAAATTGAGTGGCGTCATTTCATTTGTATTGCTCCGTTATAAAAGTTTTTTTTTGAAAGGGGTCAGTCAGTGATAGGCTCCGTAATCAATTGACCACCAAGGCCAGCTGCAAAATTTTGTTTGAGTAGCAAAAAATCATTTTAAAACGTGAATAAGTAGGCTACAATAAAAAGTAGTACGATAACTATAATTCCATTACTTGCTCATGGAAGCAGTAGCCGTGCAAAAGCCATAAATTTTCTGCCTTTTGCTATTTCTTGATTTGTTTGACCGTTTCATTCTGTGATCACGCCTACGTGGCGAATAATGAAATTTAAATTAAACTTGTTGTTTTCATATTCACGACCTAGAAAACGTCTACAGAATGGTAAATGTTGCCTTTGCATAGGGGCGAATGCAGTAGCAAGACAAAGGCGTTAATTACCTTGCTAATCGTTTCGCGAAATGATTTTGTTATTTATGTCGTTCATTGTCAACTTTCTCGCATTCTACATTTCATCAAGTTACAGTGCAACTACCCAGCGAAACGTTCAAAATGTATCGTGGACACGATGACAGTTAGATTGCCGTCAATAATTGGCGGTAATTTCCATCACGCCCCGGTGAGCGCAAAAATCAGTTCAGTCTGCGAGCAGTTGTAATCGCTCTATTAGCAGTTAATTTCCTGAGTAACCATTCCCGCATCTCCGGGTTTCGTCACGGGCGTCAAGTCTGTGAGCGACTCATTGCGCGATTCGAACACAAACCTACTATTACAGCTGCAGCCGATGTCAAACAAAAATACTCCCTAATAAATGATTTTAGGTATGCCAAACAAAAATACTCCCTAATAAATGGTTTTAGGTATGCCAAACAAAAATACTCCCTAATAAATGGTTTTAGGTACGCCAAACAAAAATACTCCCTAATAAATGGTTTTAGGTATAACAAAAGTTTAGCTAAACAAAAATACTCCGTAATCAAAACGGTTCGATGCAACTCATAGGGCATAGCATTGAAAATCCATCCAAAAATACAATAGCTGTTAGAATTATTTTAATTATAAAAATAGCTATAAAATGATTCAAAATAGACATAACGATTTATGATTCCTATAATATGATGTCCGTTTTACAACTGTAAATACACGCAAGGTTGGCTGTTCACACGTGAATATCGGAGTACGCTATAGACCGTGCCTGTATTTATTTGTTTTATTTTTTCTTGATTTTATTATTCTTATTGCGTTTGTGCATGGTTCGGATCACGTGCTAAAATACATATTGATTGATATATAACAGATTCATTTATAACATTTTCCAGAGACGTCACTGATGGTGACCACCACAGATACAGTTCAATACATGCAGATGACCATGACCAATGTCTATAATATTGTATGCTGTATTACTATTCTTCAACCCACTTAAGTCATAAACAATTATTAAATTGTAGCACAACAACTCTATAATATATGCAACTTAATTTCACCCAACGGCGGAAGCAAGATAATAATACACCAAAATGCAACGCGTAATAGAACGCATTCTCAGAAATGCCCACACACAACCTCGCCCACAAGCCAACTAAAGGCCTCCTGGCGGCTCACCTGGTAATTGGCCGCCAGTTTACACCTCCATCCCGCCTCCAGCTCTTCGATAGCGAGGCTCAGATTGGCACCGCCATATTGGAACAGCATCTGCTTCGGCTTGTCGAGCAGGCAGCCGCCGAGACGTTGTTCAACTAGTAGCACGCCCTGCGCAGCGCGATAAAAGTGGTGTCAAATACTAAAAGAAAATTGATGCGACACAAAAGGGCTCATTCCTTAACCATACGCCTAGAAAATAATGGGCAAAAAACACGATAAGTCATGATAACATGATAAGTGTCCAAAAAAGTGGTGTTCCATGCAAAGTTAGTCATAAGACTTTTATATACGGTTGTGTAAAAGTAAAAATCAGAGAACTATCAAACACTTGTTATGAAGTGAATGATTACAAAGTACTAGAGCTGTATACAGTAATAGACTAGTAATAAATAATGGTTAGCGGAACAGTAATTAGTAGCAATAGTGATTAATCACATAGAGAACTATAATACCTCTATAATATATGTCCTTATTCAGCCTACTGAAATGCTCTTAAAATCTAAATCAATCTTCACCCTCTGCTAATTTACCGAAATTTGAACTCTCTTCCTCTTTTCATTTCGCTACTGTATCCACCCCCTACCATCCCTCGCTAACTCCCTCAACCAGGAAAATGATGATGTCAGAAGAGGCGGCTATAGGACGAGAGAGCGAAAAGACAGCGAGGGCTCTAATGGAAGCGCTCCAACAGCCGGCGCTGAACTGTCAGGACCTCCAATCATTTCCTGCCGCTAAGCCGCAGACAAAGGCCGTCAGAACGGGAAGACAGGCCGCGTACAATGGTCACCCTAAGAAAAGCAGCCTTTACTAGAAACCAAGAAACGAGTGTCAAACAGCGGGATTGAAAAACGCCCACGTGTATTTATTGTCTTCTCGCTAAACTCCTCAAAAAGTTGGTAATGAGCAGAGTCGCAGCAGCAGTTTTAGTTAGTCAAGAGGATACGATTAGCAAAAGGGGAAAGAAGTTCGCCCCCCCCCTGTATGCAAACCTAAAAATGAAAGATCTCATATCTAAACCACCACTTACGCTAAGTAATAATAAAAAGCTATCATCTCCCTTTCACCTTTTTGAACAAATCAAGACTTCAATTAAATTAGATACGAACCGATTAAGCACTGAATTGTTGACAACGAATTTACTCATTCAAAAGGCATCACGGGAGCGGTGGGGAGAGCAAAAACAATTCGAGCTTGAAAAAGCGGAACAGAACATAAGGGGTGGGGGAGGGGAGGGGGGGAGTAGGCACCGACGGAGAAAGCCAAAACCGTCGTCTTGCGGCCAGGAGACCAAAAGGGCAGCAAATTGCTACAGAAAGATTAGCCGCTGACAACAAAGGCACTGGTAATCCTCCATCGCTAATAAGGCATGCTCAGCTTTCACTGCATTGTGGAATTGAACTACCGCTCCATGAAGGGTGGGTACACAGGGAAGGAAGCAGACAAAAGCTAAAGATGGATAGACCTACAGCCGCCACACACCGCTTAGGAAAGAATAAAAAAAGTTTTCATTTACACGCGGCCGTTTATACAGCACAAGGAGCCTGTCCCGCCTATTAGTTGATTACAGAGATTAGCAATAACTCAAATCTCCGCACAAGCGTCTCGAATATCGGTGTATATAATCTGAATATTACGCGATCAAGAAATTTAGGGCAAAATTTCAACACACCATTTTTAGTAAAATATTGTAATTACCTCTACTACAGACACTGCAACGAAGACCAACCTCCAAAGCATCCTGTGTATCCTCCACAAAGTAGACCCGCAGGCTGTAGTCCATAGAGGAGGGTATCAGGGGCGCAAAGACGGCCAAGCGGAGTATCTTCGTAGCATTACTACCAGGACAGGGCTCGCCGATAAGGGTGTAGCGTGCCAGCGAGTCCGTCATCAGGTGACACTGGTTCAAATCCATCTGTACGTAGACGGACGTGTTGATTGTTTCCTCTCCAAGTGCACAGACTTGCTGTACGCAAGAATGCACAAAAATGATTACTGTGAGCAGAAAATATTCCGACACACCTTTTTTAGTCACAAATTGCAATTATTTCTTTTTTATTATGTATTATCTTTAATTCTTTTCGCGGCAATATCACTGTTCGTGATAGTATCAAGGGCTTATTACCAGAATAATACATAAGGTCCGATCGCCTAACACCCAAAATGCATATAAAGCACGGTGTCTTTATGCCAGAAAGGGCATAAGTCATTAATATTAATCATAACCTCATGTTTACTTTTGGCAGTAGGTCGGGCCTTATATGCACTTCTGGCAGTAGAAGGGATGACGTCATGTGTACATCTGGCAGTTCAGTTTTTTTATAGTTTAGTGCACACGTGCACAAAGACCATGTATAGTCCAGTTCTATGCAAGAGAGCCGGTGTGCACAGAACTTGCCACGCGCAGTGGTGCGTGACGTAAATTATCTCATGCACAATACCATAGGCCTACACACGCAGCAATTCACAAAGAACTAATTATTAAAACACCTTTTTTTAGCACAAAATTTTAAATTCACTTGACTTACATGCCACGTGGGTGGTTCGCAGATTGAGTCGCTCCCGTACGCAGACATGGCCCACTGGCCGTGCTTCACACAGGCGCAGTGAGGAAAGGACAGAATGGCTGACTTGTTCAATCGCACTGTCGCAGGGCCGCAGAGAATCACTGCGCTAACCATAGTTTGGGATTCTGCAGGAATATGCATAAGAACAACCATTAAGAAAATCACTTGACACATATTGTAGGTATTTAAGCCACTGGGAATTGTATTTACGAAGCACACTATATGTGATAATTCTAAAATGTGGGGCGAAGTGACTACTAAAATTCCAGTCAGGCAAATAATATTATCATAATAAATGATAATTAATCAATAATAATGTAATGGCAATTAATTAATAATAATGAAATAGTTTTTGTTGACACACGGTCCTTAAATTCAAAACCACCGCCTGAAAATTTGACACCTCTTTTAATATCACAACAGTACTAATAACACTATATATATAGTGTTTAATTCATCAAATAAATGATAGCTACATATGCAAGCACAATACACAGCGAATTACAGAACAAACAAGAGAAGAAGAAACATATATAGAAAATAAATAAAATTAAATTATAGAAACTCGTTAATCCACAGTTTACGTTCAGGACATCATCATAATTTCATTACGACAGGACTAATTTCATGTCACTATGACAGGACAATTATTATCACTGATAATTATTATCACCCTGAAAACGACTCATAAATATTTGTAATAAAAAAGATAATGATCAAAAGGTGTATCGATTTAGTATTTAAAAAATATAAATAGTACCACGAATGTTTCAACTTGCCTGAGAGCTTGGGTCTGTCCTTATCATCGCGTGACACGGCCAAATACAACTCGGATACTTCACCCTCCTCTATGGCCCCTTCTGGAATTGTCAGGCTAATTCCTATAAATAGTAAAAAATTCATGATTCCTAAATTTAGACATAAGAGGGCAACAACGGTTCGTTTCACTGGTGATTAAAGATTCCAGCATGAATCACTCCGTTATAGCCAACAAATAACGACAAAAAATCAGTCTCCCTTAGTAATGAAATAACTAGAATGGATATACAGGTAAACAGTGTTCAAATATTAACAAAGCTTCATAGGCATATATAGTAAGCATTTGTAGCAGCTACCGCGATGGGGATGGTCTTATAAATTTAGGACTAATTCATTTAGATCAATGAAACTATTATGGAGTTTGGAGTAGAAGCCGGACGTAGTTGCAACTCGATTTACTAGTAAATCATATTTGCACCTAATAGGCCTAAATATTCGCCTCCATGAAGTCTGCTTAAAAAGTCTGGCTATACACCACTTGCTTAGAATTTGCTAAGTACCAGATTTGAGAATATGGCTAGCAAAGGACTATAATATTTGGCTCCATAAGCAGAAGATAAGTCTCAAAGATCTATATTTCTTTACAAATATATCACGATGATTAGTTGACATTCACATTCACACTTCGAATAACAGAATACTTATTTTTATTTTTAGCAGGGAGTTTAGGGACCGTATGGAAGTAACGAAGACTATTGCAGTCCGATTCTGTGTAGGAGGGCCACCACAAAACCGCTCCCCCTTCTTCAGTCGCCTTTTACGACTCGCCCGGGGAGTCTTTGTTTCCCAACTTGCTTTGGTAAACAGAATACTAGTCTTGGCTAATTTTGCGAAGTAGTATAAGACGTAACACTAAAAAAGATGTGAATTATTCTAGCTGCGAATACCAGAAAACAAATACACGCAAAAAAGATGTGAATTAACCTGAGTCGGGAAGAGTAATTCTTCCTCCTGCATGACCAACACTCGTCCAAACCAGCGCATCCAAGTCAACATTGCTCGGCAGCGGACAAGACATCATCATGGATCTTCTGGTAACAGTGAGAACATGAATATATTTTCAATTAGCGGTACTTTTTAAAACTTATCTTACATGATCAAACTGCAACCTAAATTACAAAAGCCAAATGTGTCAAATTACTAAGACTGCAAAATGAATACAAGCAAAGCACATTCACTCGACATAACATTTGCATCAATCGCCACTACATGACAACATCATATAGGCGTGAAACAGCTAATATTGCATCCGGAATGAAAAGTATTGTCCGAGCTAGACGCTGAAATACAAAGTGTCTTCACAAATTCAAAACAAGCAAATATGGCTAATTAAGTGGACAATGTAGTTTGCACACAGTCTTCTAACGCACAGAAAATGATATTAAAGTCTGTGCCGAGTGAGAATTCCAAGACCGACACCACAAAGAAGCAGGCCACCACTAAATCGTAGCCACAAAAACAGATCACCGTTAAACGGCAGCTACAAAAAGCACATCATCGCCGGCTAGTACAATCTGTATATTGCTAATTGCATACATAGTTTTCACATGCCTCGAGCTGTAGTCTGGTTGATAGCGCGGCACAGGCAGGCTGGCATCGGCCGAATGGCATGGAAGCAAGCGCTGGGTGCTTTCTCTCAAAGCGCCTCTATCGGACGAGCACCCGGCGTAGCTGTTCGGACTGTCGCCGCTGCTGGCGCTTGGGGCGGCGCAACGCGGCATGGTCGCAGTGTGACGAATGTGTACGGAGGTCTTGGTGAGATCAGGCCCCATGATGATGTGATCTGAAACTGTGGGGTAGGTATTTGTAGTATTGTAGTATTTGTATTTGCAAAGCTTGACAAGCGACAGAGAATCGAATTGAAATCGGTTGTGATTTTCTGGAGTTAAAGAACCACGGATCCTTTGTCTGCCGGGGCGCTCTGGGCTGCAAGTCAATCATTTGTTCCCCGACTTGCATGGGGAAACATAAATCGGATAAAGGCAGAAAATAATACTCATAATATAACATTAGTCAAGAATATAGAGACAAAAAAGCTGAGAACCCAGTCACGGATTTATCAATATTAAGCATAATTAAACATGTCCATTCATGCATTTAAAAGGTAGCTAGCAACAGCCAGCCGAACGCAGAGTTTTTTGCAATATCAAACTTACTGTGGTTAAGCTTGCAAGTGGACTTGTCATCCGGACCTGTCAAACATAATTATAATCATTACATTAATTCACTGTCACAGCGCAAGTTGATAACAATATATATTCATCAATTTAAGTGCAAATTATATACAAATATATACATATATATAAAATTAAATATGATTAACCCTAAATTTCTTACAAGAAACTTGTATATAGCAAATAAGAAGAAAAATGCTTTTAATTGTTTTCGCTTGCGGTCTGTTTTCAATGCGCATAGGTTAAATAGCCTATGAAGATTTATAAAATAGCGCCACTTGCCGTGTGGCTGCGCCTTGCGACGTCTCAGCAGTAGGACGATGAGAGCAACGACGCTGATGAACACGACCAGCGCCACTACCAGCCCCGCATACATCGCCACGCTGCCCTTCTGAGCCTCGCTCGTCACTGGAAAGCGCGTAAAATAATGAGACACCTTTATTTGCGCGTCGGTGCAAAAATACCTTCGTGCCGTAAATGCGACCGTTAGATAACGATCATAAACAAATGATTTCATGGCATAAACTTCGAGGCTAATAATTCTAGTCGCACTCTGATACCGACACGATATTGAAGGAAAATATAAAAATATGTTGCTCTACATTCGAAACTTTTTTCAACATTCATGACCTGCGTCGAAGACAGCAGCCTACAACCCTTATATCCGTACCCACCATCGCGAGTTAACCTCGAGTCGGCCAATCGGCGAGTTGAAAGTGACCGTTGTCAATCTCCTATGCCCAGCGTGACGTCACTCAATCCGCCGATTGAGCCAACTCGAGGT
>JAQIWG010001673.1:0-23284 GCA_034695025.1 Chamaedrilus cognettii | reverse complement strand
TAGATTGAAGAGGGGCCGCAGGAAGCCATGTTTCGGTTAGGCAGAGTAAATCAATGCTATTGTCAGAGATGAGATTTGCAAAATTTCTGGTTTTTTGTATAAGTCTGTCGTTGAAGTAGCAGAACAAATATTGAAATTAGTAAAGTTAAGATGGCGTGGTGCCAAAGCAGGGCCAGGGTTTATTTTGACGTCGCCAGCAAGAAGCAGGACGAGGGCAAACTGGGCTTCTGCACCTCTGTATCTATTTGTATCTCTACCTCTGTATCTTTACCTCAGCATCTGGACCTCTGCATCTGTACTAACTGTTCAACTCCCCCTGCAGGCCGTCAAACAGCAGATGCTGTCGCGCAAGGCGCTCGAGGCGCAGCGGGCGCCTCCCCCCCCGCCTCCCCCCGAGGGAGAGGGGGACGAGGACGACGACGACGAGCCCCTCGCCGAGAACGACGATGGGGGGGATGATGACGATGAGGAGGACGATGATGATGCTGATAACATCGAGGATGTGCTCGCAGAGGAGTTCCCGGTCTGTGCTTGGTGTTCGTTAACTGAAACTGAAACTGAGAATAAACTGAAATTATTTAATCATTTGATAGCTGAAACTGAAAGTATACTTATTTGATAACTGAAACTGAAATTAAAATTTTTTGTTAACTGAAACTGAAACTAAATTAATTGTTAACTGAAACTGAAAACAGAATTATTTGTTAACTGAAGCTCAAGTTAAAATTAGCTGATGACATCGAGGACGTGCTTGCAGAAGAGTTCCCGGTCTGTACTCGGCATTCGTTAGCTGAAACTGATGCCTTTCCCTCAACGATAACTGAAACTAAAACTATCATTGTTTGATAACTTAAACCGAAACTGTCATTATATGTTAACTGAAACTGAATCTAAAATTATTTGTTAACTGAAACTGAAATTATTTGTTAACTGAAACTGAAAATATAATTATTTGTTAACTGAAACTGAAACTAAAATATCTGATTACACCGAGGGCATGCTCGCAGATGAGTTCCCAGTCTGTGCTTGGCATTCGTTAACTGAAACTGAAACTGATGCCATTCCGCTGACGGTAACTGAAACTGAAATTCCATTAACGTTAACTGAAACTGAGACTCAAATGCCATTTTTCAGGGTAGAAGAGGGCCTAACCTTTCAATTTTTACAGTTTTACAGCTTCACCTTACAACATAGGCTTACATTTTAATGTTCAGCTATGAAATTGCTGTCTTTTTGAGATTTTCTGCCAGGGATTATAGCACTCTCAATTCTATTATTGTGCCAGGGCATATTTGAAGAAAATTTGACAACATTTTTGTTCTGTTGGAAATATTCAAGTGCACTCCTATAGATCTCGCGAGCGGGGATGGGATGCTGACGGAGCTTTTTTTCCTTTGATGCAAATTTTGCGAACGCGGAGGGAAATGACGGGAAAATTATTTATTTATTTATTTATTTATTTCGTATGTTCATTAGCTAGACTTTCCTTACTCCGGGAGAGTCATAAAAGGCGACAAAAGAGGGGAAAGCGGTCTGTGCGTGGCAGTGCGGTGCCCTTGGCACTGAACAGGCCTGTAATAGACTTTGTCACTACACACAGACTTGTACATATTATTCTTCGCAACTGCACACACAAATCATCTTTTACAACTTAACGTTTCAAATTCCAATTGCACATTCCGCGTACAACTATACATTAAAATATGTCCTGTGTTGTGGTGCAGGAAGAGGAGGCGGAAGAAGAGGAAGAAGAAGAGACGGAGGAGGAGGCGATAGAGAGGATGACCGCCGACTTGATCGAGCGATATGAGAGGATCTCCGGGCAAGTCCTCGATGTCAAGGTCTCGCCTCTTGCCTTGGGGCACCTCCTGCAAGCTGGGGAACACAGAATTGATTTGCAGCTCAGAGCTCCCCGGGCGAGTCGTAAAAGGTGACAAAAGAGAGGGAAGCGGTCTGCGCGTGGCCCTCTGCACAGAACCGGACTGTAATACACTTTGTCACTGCACACGGTCCTTAAACTTCCGAAACCAAAGCCTTGCCCTGGGGCCTCATTCAGGAAGCGATCTTATGAAAATCTGGGCCATCCTCTTGATCACGCCCTCTTGTGGGCAAAAAAAATTGAACGAAGCACAGGCACCATTATATTGTATTGTACTCTATATTCCTTATGCAAATAGAACATTGCATTGTAACGGAAATACAAATCAGGTTTTTATTTTTAGAGGACATTGATGTCGGCTTGCGTACACTTCCCATACAGTTACATATTGTTGTTGATCTAAAAGAAATAGAACTCATTTGCAATACCTAAATACAATAACATCTACCTCTGTCAAGCTTTGCTGCATCGTTTCCAGTCTCCCTCCACGAAAAGACATATAGGGAGACCGGAAACGATGTGGAAAAGCTTGACAGAGAAGGATACGAAAGCTAGAAAATTAAAACGTGAGGATGCGATGGATAGGATAAAGTGGAGGGCGGGTGTCAATGGCTGCAAATGGCATATAAACCCTGCATAAGCGGAGAATTTGGCCACAAAACGCGAGTGTGTGTGTGTGTGCCTAAATACCTAAATACCTGAATAAAATTGAAATATTAGTATAAAGGTTAGAACATATATATGATAGGCTTAATTATATTTCAATTTTTTTGTATAATTATTAAATTGTATTTAAGCAAAATTTTTTGCATATTGCTTGCAGCAGTACATGGATTTGGGGACCAACCTGTATTGATTGCGCGTGCCAGGACAAGCTTGCGGAGCTTGAGATCACCCAGTACGCTGTGGACGCATCGAACCGCCGCCCGCTCATCGTGCGCTACATGATCCACCGCGCGCTCAGGCCCGTCGTGGAGCACAGACGCAGCACGTTTGAGCGCGTCTACCCCATCGGCGAGAAACTCGCTCTGAGGCTCATCGTCAGTGGATACAAGCTGCCAAGCCGCTTTGGACGCTGGTGCCCCATCAAGGTAACGTTTATGTATAGTTCTTTATTTAACCACAAAGTCGGTCAAGCATACGGCACATAACAAACAAACAATATAACAAGAGCGATAGCAATGGTGTGCAAGTTTATATGGATGCGCTAACTAACTAGCCGCCTTTTTTTGTCGTTTAATCTGTCCATGTTTTCACAAAGGTTTAGATGTTTGCGCTGGATTTTTGCAGCCGGATGCCTTTCCTGACACCGACCAAATAAATAATTATCTGGCACATTGTTACCAGATAGCGACACTTGTGTGTTTAACAGCCTGGCTGATGTGCCTGTAACGCATGGTTTCATAGTGCTCGGTGCGGGCATTGAACTCAGGTCTGTGGACACTCTATCCGACACGTTCAAAACCACTACACCACAGCGCCTGGTGTAGTAGTTGATATTGCATTGCTATAATCATTAATCTGTATATATTTGATTAGCACTTGATTTTGTGCCGACCTGCATCTTTTTCATAATAAGCTTGTATAGCTGAACGTTAGGCCATAAAATTTTATCGGTTGCAGCTTTGTAAAGAGTAGAACTACTCTCTAGCCTAGCAGCTAGTAGCGGTTCTATTAATAGATTTGCGGGTTCTATATTTTACTACGAGTAAAACTGAGCTTTTCTCTCTCTCTCTTTCTGCGTTTTGTGGCCGCATTCCCCGCCAAGCCGGGGTAGGCCATTTGCAGCCATGAACACAAGCCACACGTCCTGGCCCCACGAGTGTACATCAGAAGCGTGTTGTCCGTGACTGGCTTTTTGATGCCAGGCTTTACAGGTAATTCAGCATTTCTTGTTTATTAATCGCTGTCGTGTCTCGTGCGTCAGTTGGCGGAGGGAGACTGGATGCAGCCTGATCCTGGCAACGTGCCCTCCTTCCCGGTCATCTACCGCCAGCACGTCTACTTCCTGTCATCCAAGGAGGCGCGTGCCCAGTTCACACAGGACCCCCTCGCCTGCCTCGCCCAGCCCTCGCCCAAGCCCGTCGTGCCCATACGTCTGGCCATCGTCGGGCCGCCCAAGTCCGGAAAAACCACCGGTAGTTTCGGCTAGGCCTTAATGTTTGGTATTTAGAAATAACTAGAGATTATGTCTGGGCGGGCAACTATGAAGCCATGAATTACCCAACCATGAAGCCCTTCAGCAAGGCTGTTGAACGCAATGTGTCACTAGCTGATGATCTTCGTCCAGGGTCGTTTATTATTCTTGTTGGCGACAGGAAGGGCATCTGGCCATACAGACCCAGTTTAATATAGACGTCTAATCTGTGTTAACATGGACACGGCGTTACACGCTTGCATGTAGCGCATAAGAACGGACGTCAAAAAGATGATTATTATCATTATTATTTATATATGACCAGAAATTCTCTTTCTTGGGATCTCAGAAATTATGACAAATGGTAATTTCGAACCATCAGAGGAGCTTTGTTCTTTTCCATGGGGGGGTTGTGGGGGGCGACAATGAAGATAGCGCCTTTTCTGAAAACTCGCTGTGTCTAAATCAGTGTGTGTTCTCTTACCGGGCCTATATGACAACGATTTCCTTAACTGGGTTTCATGCACGGTTGCATGAAACCCAGTTAAGAACATTTTACATCGTAATTTTTTTAACATGGTTGCATGCAAAATTGCATGTAAAATCGCATGCAATTTTGTATGCAACCGTGCATACAGCAGTATGCGTATATATGTGCCCATGCACAGCGTGCGATGAACATACGTGTACTGTGTGTTTGCACGTGACGTAGTATGTGAGTGTAGTGTGTGAAACACAACATGTACACATACAATATTCACATACACTGTGTGTCCATATAACACACGCGCGTGTGTAAAGTCACGTTTTGTGGAGTACGGATGTGCGTGTGTGTGTGTTTGTGTACGTGCATATGAGAGCATAAACAGTGTGTACATATATGCAGTGATTGAAGTGAGCCGGCTCGGATCAAAGATCCCCCGGATCTTTCCGGAGCGGATCTTTTCGGCTGCAGTGTAATTTCATATAGCGATTCGGAGCTTAGCCAGATTGCACCATATCTCAGGGGGCCCCACAATTATTAGAGACCCTTGAGCCCTATTTGACATTTTAGTTACGTATGCACATGTATGTATGTGCATATACACATGTAACACATATATGTGCATATACACACAATGTGCTCACATGCACATGAGCACATTGTTTCCCATCTGCAAGTCAGGGAACAAGAATAAACTCGCAGCCCAGATCTCTCTGTGCGAGTCGTAAAACGAAGAAAGAAGACCGGACTGTAATAGTCTTCGTAACTACACACGGCCTTTTAAAAGAAGAAAAAAGAACGTAACACGCTCTTGCGTGCAGTCGCCAAGCGGTTTGCGGAGGAGTACGGGTGCGTGCGTGTGTCGATGGGCGACGCCCTGCGCGGCGTGCTTGCCTCACAGCCCAACACACACCTCGCACGCACCATCCTCGCCACGCTGCACGAGGGCAGCGCCGTGCCCGATACGCTTGCAGTCCAGGCTCTGCAGATCGCACTCATGGACGTGCGCTGTCAGGAGAGGGGGTACGAGCTGCTTCTTCTTCTTCTTTTACCATTGCTAGCGAAAGATCGGTGAGTCTGAGCCTAGTTTATACAGTGTAAGCATACGTCATTCATTTCGAAATTAGGCTATTTTTTGTAATAATGTTGTATTATTTCATAATATTATGTAATATTTTGAATTTAGGCCCAACTGACAACAGTTAATAGATTTTTTTTTCAACCGTCTCCCGATCCCAGTGTGATCACGGAAAACTCTTTCAGTTTTTTTAAAAAGCGATATGCAGAAAAAATGCGGAGTGTCATCGGTGTGGTATTACAGTGGTTTGGCCATCAGGACAACTTTTTGCTTCACTCATGCACAAACAAGTACTGTTAATTAGTAAGGCCTCTTTCCACAATGCATATTTTGCATGCAATTTTACATGCAATTTTGTATGCAATTGTGCATGCAACCAAGTTAAGAAAATTATAATGTAAAATGCCTTTAACTGGGTTTCATGCAAGCCGTGCATAAAACTCAGCCAAGGAACAAGACGTGCATGAAACCCGGTTAAGGAAATCGTTGTCATGACAACGGTCGTCCGTCTGCCTTAACACGGTTGCATGCAAAATTGCATGCAAAATATGCATGGTCGAAGGAGACCTAAGACTGTAAACTTGTCACGTGCCCAGATACGTCCTGGACGGGTATCCATTGACGAGTGGACAGGTGACGCTGATGGAGGAGCGCAACATCATCCCCTTCAGAGTGATCCAGCTGACTGTGGACAACAAGGAGCTCGCCAGGCGCGCCACCGTCGACCGACACTTGCCCTCCAAGTAGGTCGCCAGTCGGGGTTCGGCAGTCCCGTAGCATGACCATACTCAGCGGGGGTGATAAGATTTTTGCAGCGGGGGCAAACCTTTTTATGCTCATCTGTAGTTCTAGTTTTCCTGTCCGTTCTACGTCGCGACGGGGGGGCGGGGGGGGAGTTCACATAAATTTTTTGTACCATTCTTAACAGTCATTATCCATTTTTCCCCAGATGACAACATATCAACCAAGCAGGGGGGGCAAAAGCTATACTTTACACAGAGCAGAGGGAGGCAAAGGCTTTATTTCCACAAAGAGCAGGGGGGGCAGGCCCATAAGCTAATCGTAACTTTTATGGGTGCAGGGGGGGCAGACCTTTCCAGCAGGGAGGGCACTGCCCCCCCTGCCCCCCTCACGCCACGGGCCTGGGAATTGGAGAGTTTTTGGTGATCCTATTGATCACATATCAAATCCAACCACATGGGTTTGTTTCGATTACCCATATTAGGTTGAATTGACCGCACTATCGCTTGACGACAGCACGAAGATATTTGCAGTCAGACTAGAGGCATGATGCCCTTCCTGACGCCAACCAAAGAACAATTAGCATTACTTCATTATTTGACAAGTGCAGGACAATACCGCTGCACGACAGCGTGGAAACTTTTGCGGTTAGATTGGGAACGTGGCGTGATGCCCTTCCTTATGCCAATCTTATAATAATGTAACACTGCACAGGACCCTACCGCTACACGACACCAAGGGAAATCTTCTTCGTCAATCTGGGTACGTGATGCCCTTCCTGACGCCAATCTAATTATAATTTAACATTGCTCAGGACCCTACCGCTGCACGACAGCGCGGAGATCTTTGCCGTCAAACTGGGTGCGTGGCGCGACGCCCTTCCCTTCATCAAGGAGTGGTACCGGCGCGAACACGACAACTGGGCCGCCGTGCCGGGGGAGCGGTCCCAGTGGTGGGTGTGGAACGAGTGCATGGAGGTGGCGAGGGCTAGCGTCATGCAGATACAGGAGTACCTCCAGCGCACCGAACAAGGTTTTGTTTTAAAATAACTTTTTGAACAATAATCTCCAACTGCTAAAAGAGTTCTAAGTAACTAACGAACCTCCTTTTTATCGTGCAATCTGTTAATGTCCATGTTTTCACACAGGTTTACACTTTTTGCCCGCCCTGATCAGGACTGCTGGGGCTGGGTTTTTATGGCCGAATGCTCTTCCTGACGCCAACTAAATAAATAATTATTGGGCACGGGGTTAGCAGCGACACTTGAGTGTTTAACAGCCTTGCTGAAGGGCCTGTAACGCATGGTTTTATAGTTGCCGGCGCGGGGACTGAACCCTGGAATCATGTATTCTCACTGATGTCTTTGCGTCAGCGTACATTGCCATCACTGCCCTGACTAGCCACTCCTCAACTCCCAACTTCTCAGCGCCCACCTTACAACCTTCTGTGGCACTCTATCAAACGCCTTCTCCAGATCCACAAACGCATAATATGCATGTAACTTCACTAATTTAGCTGTATGCTTTTCTTTCATCTGCCTCACTATGAAAATCCCATCAACTGTTCCATTTTCAGGCATAAATCCAAACTGCTTATCATCAATAGTGATCTGTTTTCTTAATCTTTTCTCAAGCACTCGCTCTAGTATCTTCGTACCATGTTCCATCAGTTTGATGGCTCTATAACTACCACACTGCATCGCATCCCCCTTTTCTTTGTAGATTGGGACTAGAGAGCTGAATTTCCAGTCCTCTGGGATCGTATCGTTTCTTATGACTTCATTGCAAATTTCTGTCATTCACTTTACGCCCTGTTCGCCCGCTGTCTTAATCATTTCTACCACTGCTTCTGAAGGCCCACCAGCCGTGGGCCTTCCGATGCGGTGGTTTATGTCCACCAAAACTGGATGTAAAACATGAATGATTATGATGATGATGATAGCAAGTTAGCCTGTGTATTATTATTATTACTATAGATGGGTCTGTTAGAAAATAGAATATAGAAGAGAATAAAAAATGGAATAGAATGGAAGAGAAAAATTGTGCCATGCTTCATAGCAATATCCATCCTAGGACTCATTTCAAACACTTCTGACTTCACTAAGGCTGTGGATATTCCGGCCATGCCTAATGCTCCGAAGCATCTCTACTGTTTTGAATTCATCATTTAGTGTTTATTGCTGTCTGGGACTCGACTACGCCGGCCTTTGTACTAAATTGTTCAACAGTTTATGAGCACGGCTGTGTTCTTTAGGGAGTGACGTCATGTGCTACAGTCAGCTTGCAAACTCAGAGTTAATTTTAGCCCTGACCCTTGATGAAACTGGCGTAGCGTTACGCCTCCATCTTAATTAGGTCGCGTCGTCTTTCGCCGGCGCCACCAAAATATGGAGTAGTCTACACCGTAGGCCTACGCCTTGTTTATTGATTTTTGCGCGTAATGCTGTGCCTACCTGTTTCTATTTAGGCGTAGAAATTTCAAAAAACCTTGTCTTAGGCTTACTACACCTCCTAAAGTAAACCCTGTGCATACTACATATGTAGCTTTTGCTTACATTTATGATGTCTGTTGCATGAAATAAAACAAACGTTTCCATGTTATGACGTCACTCAGGCAAGGCAGCAAGCATAGCGGGGATGTGCATAACTCCGGACGAGTTTAAGGCGGGCCTGAGCGAGCTTGGCTACTTCTGTCCCGTCAGTCTGGCCGAGTGTGAGCTCGTCGACTGCTCCGACCACGCGTCCCTCCAGTACGCGGCCGAGTACAAAGGTACGGCGCATCGCCAGTATTTAAATCTCATAGGAAGTTATTTCAAAGTTCGATTATAATTCTTGATTCGCTCTCTTTCCCTCTCTCCGAGTTTTATGGCCACTATCCCCGCCATGCTGGGGTAGGCCATTTGCAGCCGTGGACACGTTCCCTGACACCCACGAAGTTACATCGGAATATTTACATTCCGCTCTCATTGAACTGTTGCATTTGTTAAGATCATCAAATAACAGTTGGGAATGTTTTGATCAATGATAACGCATCATTTAGATCTGATTTGATCGTAGATCAAACATTACATGTATGCTGATTTGTTTTAATTTTTCTGGATCAGTCAAATAAAAATAAAAATATTTCACAACTGAGGATGCTTTCAATACCATTTTGTTTTTGCCGTTTGAGCTCAGATTTCTACTACAAGCTCGCTGGGTCGAAGGAGCTGACAAAGTTCCTCGCCAACCCCCACCTCTACGTGCCCCCCCTCGCCCCCCGCCCCCTCCCACCCGCCTCGGAGCTCCCTCGCCGAATCACAGCGGACGAAGTTCGTCAGATGTTCCCCGTGCCCATACAGCTGCGCGGATACTGTCCCGTCACCTACCACAAAGGCAAACTGAGGTAGGAGTAGCAGTAGGAGTAGGAATAGTATTAGTAGCAGCAGGAGTAGCAGTGGAAATAGTAATGAGAGTAGTAGTGGGAGTAGTAGTGGGAGCAGAAGTATTAATGGGAGTGGTGGGGTTGATTTAAGGGCTGCGTGTAGTAACAAAGTATTAATAAGTAGTAAAGTAGTAACAAACTATTACAGTCCAGTTCTGTGCCTGGGCCTCAGCTTTACCAGACAATGAACCTCTCCCCTTCCTTTAGTTGCCTTTTACGACTCGCCCGGGGAGCTCTGGGCCGCTGCAAGACAATTCTTTGTTCCCCTGCTTGAAGGGGTCAGTAGAGGGAGTGGTAGTAAGAGTAGTAGTGATATTATTTGTTTTCAGGAAACATGGATTCGGTGGCGTGATGACACAAAAGTTCATGAGAGAAAAGTCAATGGATTGTAAAAATCAAATCTATCCAAATCAGTTTACAGTCTAGTCTGTTGACAGATGTCATGTAATTGACAAAAGTAATGTCTCCTTAACTCAGTTTCGAGGGGGAGAAACGGAGTTAAGGAGATGATGATATCGGTGCAGAGTTTTGGGTGCGAAAACTGGCTCCACCTCTCCCAGCCCCGCCCTCCTCTGTCATCACGCACCCATAAACATAGCCCCCCCGATCCAGCATCGTGTTAAAGGACCTGGGCGGGCCATGGGCACAAGGGCTCACGCATTTGTGGGTGTCCGTGTCTGTCTTTTGGAGCAGAGTTTTGCTGGCCGGATGCCTCTCGATCCTGAAGCCCGCTTTAGGCGTCAGGAAGGGCATCCGGCCAGTCCAGTGTTAGCAGTAGGGCAGGGCTGCTGGGAGTGATTTAATGTCGTATCTGGGCGTGCATTCTTGTGTAAACAATTTATTGAAATTCAAAATGCAAAAATTGTAGATCGAATCCGAATAACTAAGGAGCTAAATTGTAATAATTGATTTGCAGTATAGGTCTGCGAATTGTTGACTAAGAATTTTGAACGTTTTAGAAAAAAAAAAAGATTATTATATTTATGTTATTATATGCGACTTGCTCGTTTGCTGTGCTGCAGATACGAGGCGATAGTGTCCGGTGATCCTGAGCTCGCCGTGATGTATCTCAAGAAGATCTACTACTTTGAGTCGGAGGAGAAACTGAAGAAATTTATGAGGTTTGTCAAGACACTGACTCGGAGTTTACATGTAGTCTTTTGCGATGCAAGTGTAACTGCATTGTCATGAAAATTAATTTATTCTAAATATATCATGTTCCAGAAATATTTTGATGAATTAAATTCATTTTGGATCATTTTTTGCGACTGCGTGGACATTGTTTAACCCCTAGCTGCATATTTTAGTTAAAATGCACTTTGCGACTGCGACTTTGTGACTTTACGACGAGTCTGTCTGGCATGGCGCCATTTTGAAGCCTTTTTCATCATTTTTCTACACTATAGGCCTAATGCAGCAAAACCAATGAGGTAATAAAGTCATTTAATATGTGCTCATGGGGCAGTGAAGGAGACCAAATGCACTTGGGCTAAGCATTTTGGTGTGAGGTGGGGTTCTGGAAGAATCCAAACGCAGGCTGAGGCCATGCAGAAAGCGTTAAATGCTCCCTATACACTAAGAGTGAGCGCTCAGCCTCACAGTCACCGCCATGGCCATGTTAGACGAGGAAAAGGGGCAGAGGATCAAAGCATACTTGGGGAGGAATTAGAAAAAATGCGCGCGCATAGGTGGGCATTGACGTCATCAGCTGTTGCGCACGTATTTAATGACCAAGACCTAATGTTCAGGGTTATGTTTAGCTGGCGTAGTATAGCTAAACTGATGATGAGATACAAACTGTACGTCTTATTTGAAACGGGCAGACGTAGCCTTACGCGTGAAAATTGATTTTGGTATCGTAGGCCTACGCATTTTTTAAAGGCTGAACAGTTGCATTTGAAAAGATGTCGTCGTAGCGGTGCGCATGTTTATTCAGGGCAAATATAAACAAGCAGTGCAATGTAAACTTAACCCAGGTTATTTATATTTTTCCATGCTAATATGTGGTTGAAAGAACCACTCAAATACTGTAAAACATGAAATTTTCGCTTGCATGTCATTTCATCAAATATGGCTAATTGGGAAAATTTGCCAAAATTACATGTAGCAAGAAGAAAGTTGTAGAAGCTATATAATGGGTACCGGTAGTTTTCAAAAACGCAGAAATTAAGTGCAGGTACATTTCTGAGGCTTAGTTGTTCAATAGTGAGTTATTTTAATGATCCAGGATTATTTGAATAATTCTCCGATATTGGCGAGTTATTTGAATATCTTGGATCTAATTTGCGCGATCTGATTGGGTCATGACGTCATTTTTGTTCTGTGTCTATTTAAAATTAAATAACTCTTGATTGAACAACTGGGCCTAGGGCCTAAGACGTAAGACCAATAAAATAATACGCAGCAAAAATTTCATGTTTTACAGTATTTTCTTTTCGTATTTCAGACGCCCAGAGCGCTACGCCCACCTGACGCTCCCACACAAGCTGCCGCCCAAGAAGGAACCCCTCAACGTCAACGGCCTGCCCATGCTTGGCTACATGGAACAAACAGTCGCAGCAGCTATCACCAAGGCTCTCACTGCAGTTGGCAACGTGAAGCCCAAGTACCCGTTCATGAACGCGACCAAGTCTGCGCTGTTCTACGCCGCGCTCTTTCTCAAGGGTGATTTTAACAGCTTACAGTTTGTGCAAATGTATTGTCTTTTATTTGCATGGTCAGCGTTCTCTTCTATGTCACACTCTTCCATAAGGGTGATTTCAATAGCTTACTGCGTTTGAGTATGGATTATCTTTTAGTTGCATAGTTTTGTACAATATTTCATCATCACCATCATTATTTCTGTTCTCTGTAAATTTGGTTAAAGGGTCATTTTAATAGCTTAATGTTTTGACATGTTCTTTGATGGACTATCTTTTATTTGCATGGTTTTATATGCGAGCGTATGTATCTTTATTTTGCCACAAAGGCAGTCAAACATACAAACATAACAAGTGGAATTAGAAGAGCGATAGCAAAAGTGTGCAGATTAATGTGGACGTGTGTGCATAGTAATGGACTGTACTCGGCAAGTAGCATCTTCATTTCATAAGCATGTGTGAAGGGTAGTATGATACACAATACACATGTTTAACTATTTCAACAGAATGAATTGAAAGTTTTGTATTGCTATAAGTAAGCGAGGCGCTGTGGTGTAATGGTTTAGGCGTCGGACGTGAGTCCAAGAGGCCTGTGTCCAAGTCCTGGCTTCGGCAACTATGAAGCCATGCGTTACAGGCCCTTCAGCAAGGCTGTTAAGTGCAGAAGTGTCGCTAGCTGATAACCCCGTGCCAGATAATTATTCATTTGGTTGGCATCAGGAAGGGCATCCGGCCGCAAAAATCCAGCTTCTGCAGTCCTCACAAGGGCGCATACGTCCTGTACCTGTGTGAAAACATGGACATTAACAGAGTACATGACAAAAGGCGGTTAGTTAGTTTGTTTATTTAATGATTTAATTAGCCATAAATTGTGTGTTGTTGTTAGCGAACAACCCGAATAGTCCCGAGTACATTCGCAAGAAGTACCAGAAGAAGTTGGAGCAGTTTGAGCAGACCTGCTCTCTGATTGGCTACCTCGGCTCCAACATGACCAAGCGCTACCGCGAGGCTAAGGACAGACCCATCGACTTTGACTTCAAACTGAAGCAGTTCATAGAGCTGCGCGGCAAGGCTCCCGAGACCTATCTGGCGCAGTGACAATACAATATGGCTCCTCACGCGTAGAAACCAGCAATTTGTGTGTTGCCTACACTCACGCAGTGACAATACAATATGACTTCTTGAGCGTAAAGACCACCTTTTGTTGAGCGCAGTGGCTATCCAATATGTCTCCTCACACATAGAGAACATATTTTGTCTAGCACAGTGATAATACAAGATGGCTTCTCACGCATACAGACCAGCTATTGTCAAGCGCAGTGACAAAGTACACTTGATGTTGCTTGCGGATCAAACTCAGTGACCACGTTTTTGCACTGATAAAGCAGAATTGAGTTGCACTGATGCGGTAGTAATTGTAGGCCTGCGGTAGTAATTGTAATAATTGTCAACAAGTTATAATTCATGGTTGTTTTTTTCTAGCCAAAAAACTGCAACTTCCTCATCTGATTGGATACACAAAATGCTTAAACACGTTCAAGGCCTTTGATATGGTGCATGCTATTTGCTGGTATTTGATATAGTAAGTTTTTTGTCACAGACCCTTCTACAATTTCCAAACAGATATTCATTTTTAAACCTTCTGGTGAATACCATTTCTTAAAATGGATTTATGTGGTTCCTGCGCGTTATTTTCAATATTGATTTTTCAAACCTTATGGACTTACAGATCGATATGAAGCGTACGAGAATAGTACTTTGCAAGACATTTATCCGGATTGATTTGTGCAAAATATAGGGACATTGTAATACATTTTGAATATGTCTATTATGTACGGCATAGTGTTGGTAGAAGATGGTTCTGAGATCAATTTCTGTCTAATTCATACTATATTATATATGAAAAGAGTAGTTAAATTAATTTAAACATTTGTTGGAATCTAAAATCCCATCACAACTTAGGTAATCCTGCCATTGAGCTATTTGATTTTATTTCTTTAAATGTCTGATATTAGTCTCAGTGCTTCCAAAACTTTAGCTTACACTTGACTTGGGCATCTTAGAATAAGGCAACGGTTAGGTACAATATATGTCATCATCAAATGTTTTATTGCAATGAGGAAGTATTACTTTATACGGTCCAAGTCAAAGTATTTTGTACAGTCTCATTGAGTATTATATCGTTGCGCAATACTTATTACTTAATAGCGTTAGCTTGAACTTGATATCTAGAGCCTAAAAAGTTTGTTAATATCATTATAGTCTATCATTGGGCAAAGTGGGCCATGGTGGCATATTCACCATGATGTTGTCATTATTTTTCTGCGGCATTGGTGTGCCAAAAATTGATGCGCAACTTTTTTCCTGTAGTAAAACTTGATAGTTTTATTTGTTTTCTACTGTTATCATTGCAAAGATAATACTTTCCTGCGGCTTCTGCGTCCTAGTTGTTACGATTCGTCCGCTATGCTTAGTACAACACTTTGCAGAAGCAATGCAAATGCAATCTTACTATCAAATGACTGCGGTGCTTGTCCAAGTGTGAGAATACATTGTTTAAAAATTACCAGGAAAGTGGTTACCACTTTCCTGGTAATTTTTAAAAGATGTATTCTCAAGATGGAGCTATATTCATGACTTTAAAGTTATTGCCCATTAAAGTGGATCGAACCAGGAAAGTGGTCAATTCTAACTGATTGTACACATGTAAGTGTAGATAACAAATGGCTCTATTTCTGTTCTGATTATAATGCATTAAATCAGTATTGGTACTATACAATTATACTGCTTTCCAGTTCAGTGTGTTAGTGCTGCAAGCGAATGTTATTTTATCCGTTATCCAATTGACGATTTTATTGTCTGTTTGACTTCCAATGATTCGCCAATCTTTACACTGTCTTTCATCGTAGACTTCATAAATTGAAACGCCCAAATTTCTGTTCAAATAGTTATTACTTCCTTGTACGCAGCGCGTGATATTCTCGCCATTCTTGACTAAATTAAATCTAGCGTCAGGGGCTATGCTCGACACGCACTGCTGAATTGTCACACACCGGTGACACCTGCGCGATTGATAACTATAATGCAGTGTTCTCACTAGACATGTAAGAAGTGCAATAGTATATGGCAGTGAGACATGGGCAATGAATGCCGATCAAGACGCCCAGATTTGAGCGGACGGAGATGGGAATGATGAGGTGGATGAGTGGGGTGTCATTTGAAAGTGAGAAAGTATAGTGCCGATCTGAGAGCTAGAATGGAGTCGGAGGCAGTGGGGGAGTTGGCAAGAAGAAACCGACTGAGATTTTGGGGCATGTTTTGAGAAAGGAACCGGATGATTGGGTGCGGAAATGTATGGATTATGAGGTAGCTGGGAAAAGAAGCATAGGGAGACCGGAACTGCGACGGATAGGATAAAGTAAGTGGAGAGCGGGTGTCCATGGCTGCAAATCGCCTGCGAAAATCATCGCTATTGCAGGATATGAAAGCTACATTTGCTCCACAGGGAAGCGGCGTAGGCCCTACAGTTACTATTTTCACTAATTGCGCCTAAGCCTTTGAGAATGGGCGTAGCGCCTATTTTCAAAGGCTTAGGCGCAATTAGTTGACGCCTGTTTATAAAAAGGAGACGTAACGGGTACGCCGCTTTCCTGTGGAGCAAACCGAACTGGAACCATCTGCCGGAGGACATCAGATCGTCTAAGTCCCTCTTCTCCTTTAAATCCAGGCTTAAAACTCATTTTTTCAAATCCGCTTTCTGTATGTAGTCTGCTGCACTACTCAGCACGTACGATTCAAGCAAATGATGCTTTTCCATCTCCGTTTGCATGACATATTTTTGGTGCGTTAAAAGTGCAATATACATACATACATACGAACTCTGGTGAGAACCATGCTTAGATGTATTTGCGGCTGACAAATTGAGCTTATGATTTTTATACGCAATGAGGCCCAGTGCGAGCAATTTCTGCTGTGACTTTGGCTAACTACTGTTATAATGGAATCTGAAATTTTGGGCGTAGGCCTATGCTAGGCAGATTGTATACACATGGCTGAGCGCCGTGCAATAGTATGGCCCCATTCTGTGACAAAGCGCCTGCAGGCCAGAATGGAAGCTGCGCCATCCATCGTGGCTCTTGCTAATTTGCATGCAAGTTCGAGCAGGGGTTCTCAAAGTGCTGTCAGCGGGCCAAAAGTGGCCCGCGAAGACGCGCTTAACTAGAGAGGATACTGGACACCGGTGTCCAATTCTGCCCTGCCGCGGTTGTGGATGGATGAATAGAAAATTTCTTGCAAGTTGTCGCAGCATAAAATAAGTTGTCGGCAGCATAGAATAAGTTGTCGCAGCATAAAATAAATTGTCCACAGCAAAATAAGTTTTCGGCAGCATAGAATATGTTGTCGATACTGAAAATAAGTTGTCGCTAGCAAAAATGAGTTGTCGGCGACTCACCATCATAAAATAAGTTGTCGGTAGCATAAAATAGATTGTTAGCAGCATGTAATAAGCTGTCTACAGCCTAAAATAAGTTGTCTACAGCATGTAACAAGTTGTCTACAGCCTAAAATAAGTTGTCTACAGCCTAAAATAAGTTGTCTACGGCCTAAAATAAGTTGTCGACATCATAAAATATGTTTCCACAGCAAAAATAAGTCGTCGGCGGCATAAAACCATTTATTTTCATACGAGTGGATCTCGAAGATTTCTTCACTAAAAATGTGGCCCGCGGAAGAAAAAGGTTGAGAACCACTGGGCTCGAGGAACTCGTTGTTTTTGAAACTTAGATAAAGATTTTGATTAGGAAAACCTGGTTTTTCATTAGCTGACCTAGGGTTAACAAGTCAGGATTAGGCTGCGTTAGGGCTAAGGCTAGGTTATTGTTAGGATTTGTTTGTGCCTGTTTATTTCATTTTCAAATTTTCTCTGCCAGTAAGCACAATAAAATTTTCAAGAGCCAAGATGGAGGCATAAGCCTATAAGCTTCTTTTTTAATTTTTCCAATATAATTTTCTGTCTTTATTTTGAGTAATTTATAATATTAATCTAATCTTAGTCTCTGTTTCATCGTGACTCATTTCAAGTTATTTTCTTAACTTGGAGGCATAATTATTAAAAGCTCATAATTGACTCAATAGGCTTATCCTCTACGTTAAAATCTTGTCAGCACAAATCATTGCTGTGAATCACTTCTCGTGTTTCAATCTTGCGCGTCAACGCCCAAAACTGTCAGCAATAAATCCGCTGGGATCGCGTGTCACTCTGCATGACTGGAGTTCGAAGGCATCGGCTTTGACAGCCGCATTGCCTGGCCGCGATCTGACAACCGCATTGCCTGGCCGCGATCTGACAACCGCATTGCCTGGCCGCGATCTGACAACCGCATTGCCTGGCCGCGATCTGACAACCGCATTGCCTGGCAACGGCTTGCAACCGCGTTGCAAAGCAAGGCAACGACTCACGGCCTATTGTTGTTCACTTTATCGTTAATAACAATAGACTAGCTTACACAAATACGCCAGCGTCGGGATGAACCAAAAGACAAGACATCAACCACATGGTTGTGGACCTCGGACTTGTGCATGTGTTAGACCTAACCATACGAGGGCCGAACCATAAGAGGGCCGAACCATAAGAGGGTCGAACCATAAGAGGGCCTAACCATAAGAGGGCCTAACCATAAGAGGACGGAACCATGAGAGGGCCGAACCATAAGAGGGTCGAACTGTAAGAGGGCCTAACCATAAGAGGGCCTAACCATAAGAGGGCCGAACCATAAGAGGGCCAAACCATAAGAGGGTCGAATCATAAGAGGGCCGAACCATAAGAGGGTCGAACCATAAGAGGGCCTAACCATAAGAGGGCCTAACCATCTTTGGCCTTGGTGTCTATCTCAGCCTGGGTGGACTAGGGATGATGCCTATGTTGCCAGAAGGGCGTCCTCGATATGGTCGCCAGACTATGAAACGGACGAAAAACTCATTATTATTATTTATTAAGAGGGCCTAACCATAAGAGTGCCTAACCATAAAAGGTCCTAATCAATGTTCACAACCTTTAAACTGGCGCTAGCTGTAGGCCTGCGACTCACTAAACTTAACTAAATTTACAGCTACATTCTTCTTCTTTTTCCCTATTACTTTTCAAACACCCTCCCTGATCGTGCTGCCGCTGATTGGCTTAATCAGTATCTTTGAGTAAATTGTTATCATTATTATTAGGCGATCAGACTTGATGCCATTTTTAGGACACGAACGGTGATTCACAGTGTAGGCTACATTCTAGCACAGGCCTACATGCAAGTAAAAATATGCTATTCGATGTGAAATTTTTACACGATTCGCTTCCCTTGCGGCAAATGATTTCTTCGTGTTTTGGCTTGAATTGGCAAGTGTTTGGCAAGCCAAAACACGAAGACGTTATTTGCCGCAAGAGAAGCGAAGCGTGTGAAAATTTCACACCGAATAGCAGTTAGACCTAACTCAGTCCATTCCTGTCCGATCGTGTATGTATGCATAGTGAAAAATACGACGAAAAGCTTTGCTGACGCAAGATTATAACAACTACAAAAATAATGATAGCTCATTCATGCTAGTTGACATCTACATCCTCAAGTAGGCTATGTAGGTGCACACATATCAGGCTTGTTTAAGTTGACAACAGCCTATAATACATGTACAATGTACAGTTGTACATGTAGCTGCTATGCAGCCTACAGGCGCTGAGTACAATAGTCGCGTCGTAACGCACGTGAATATAAAGATGCTTCGTAGGCTATAAAGGCTTGAGCGGGCGACTAGATTTAATGCTAATACTAATTTAATACTAGATTACAGATTTCTCGCATGTTTATTAAGACAAATTGTAGGCTAGCGTTTGGACGTTTTAGGCCTACTATCGTCTGGACGCTATAGGTATAGACTACAACGTAATTTACAAGTAGTTTGATTTATGAAATCAACTACACAAAATTAATTATCGGCAGCATAAATTAAGTACATGTAGGTTGACGGCAGCGTAAAGTTGTCAGCTGCATATAATAAGTTGTCTGCAGCGTAGTGTAAGTTGTCGGGAGAGGACTAAGTTGTCGGCAGCATAAAATATGTTGTCTGCAGCAAGAGCAAGTTGTCGGCAACATGAAATATTTTTAGTTGTCGGCAGCAAAAAACATGTTGTCGCCAGCATATTGATATTACACCTCATTCAAAATAGCATTACCTGGTGAACTACCAACTTGTTAATATTATGATTGGGTCAATGCTTAAATTAACTTAGTCGTAATTGTATTTATGCGGGCTTTCGATTTATTTATTGTAGGCAGAAAGCATAATTTTCCAATCATGAATGACGCACAGCTACTTGCCGCATCGGGCCTACTGGTGATGTATTTTCTGAGCAAGAATATCGCAGTTGGCGATCTATGCGAGAACGCCAACTTGGTCAACTTGCCAGACGTCTACCGGGTGAATTATTCCTGCAATGCTGTCTCTTCATCGATCCCAGTGCCATGCTGCCATGCCGTCACTATGCTGTGGATTGATTTAAACGCTTGCGATAATATCCCCGCGGGGTTATTTGACAACTTCTCCAAGGAAAGCATTCAAAAGTTAGCCTTATTTGCACCGATTTCGATGAACCCAAATCTGAAAGTTTTCACATCACAAATTCTGATCGGTTTTTCCGCATTGAATGAACTACATTTGCGCGGATTTGAATCAGTTAGATTTGTAAACGTTTCGGCGTTTAGTACTCTGAACAGTATCCGATGTTTGCATCTCGATGGATTCGGCTCAGCATTCATGAACTACAACAACCTATCTGCCGTTATAAACGAATTTTTGAGCACACCTCTGCAGAGCATTTCAATGAACGCCATGCGCGGTCCGAACAATCTTGACAATAGTTTGTCGTTCGATACTTTTTTCCGGCGACCAAATGCGAACATCACCAGTTTCGTCATTGACAACACCGTGATTGTAACATTGACCGGTCGCTTGTCGCAAATCTTGCCGTCGCTGACAGAGTTTACAATGTCGTTGAATTTAGAGAATCTTCCTGGAATAAGCAGCGTCATGGATGCTCTTCTCTTTATCAAAAGTCTTCAGAAGATTAGTATGTACGGGTATCCGATCGCAATCTTTAAATATGATCTCGAACACGTAAGCGATTTCGATCCAACCCTCGTTGAGAAACTGAAGTCGTTAACCGATGCAAGCTGCTCTTGGAACCACAAAGTTCCTCTTGGTTATAAGATGACATCAGTTTCGTGGAGAGATATGCAATTCTCAAGCGATCCATATCTTTCACCGATAACAAATTCCCCGATTTGCTTTGATGATTCAAATGTGATCGAAATTATAGATGTTTCTGGAACTACACTCCCGTCCAGACTTCGCCTTGTAACCGGATTACAAGAGTTGCGGTCAGTTAACATACGCAACACAAGCATCCGGGAGATATCGCCGGGGCAGTTGTCTCAACTGCCAAAACTAACAGAGTTGCTGATAGGAAACAACGATCTAAGAAGTTCTTTGGGCGTTGCTTCTGATGTAGGAAATTCAATATTTCAAGACGGAAAATTAATAGATACCTTGGATCTTGGTCATTGCAATCTTGTCGACATAAATTTCAACGTATTCAGCGAACTTGTATCGCTCATGTATCTTAACTTGTCGGCAAACTATTTGAGAAACAATCTAGACTTGCAGCTGACAAACTGCACCCAACTACGATTTTTGAACCTAAGCAACAACCAAATTGAAAGGTTGCCAAAAAATTTCATGACATCTCTCAGAGCTTTGGCTACTCGTGGTAAGCACACCGATTCCCAACCGCTAGAAATAGATTTAAGCGCAAACCCGCTGAGTTGTCTGTGCAATGCGACTGACTTTGTGTCATGGATTCAGTCCGGAAAGCATGAAGGCCTCGTGTTCACCGATATTTCAAATTACACATGCATATATTCCAATGGAAGTCACTTGAATATATCGATGGTAAATGTAGATCAAATTAACTTAGAATGCAAACCAATCAATGCGAGCCTAATGAATAACACCGATTGTCCATGTGATCGTGACACACTCAACAAGCTCTACTCCATTCGTTTCTCCCTGTTTGACCGATACTGCAACATCGCATACCCGGACAAAACGCAGCTTCAACTCAGCAACCTCAACGACGACACAATAGCACACATCTGCGAAAACCTCTTCACCTCCGCCAGATTTGTTGGATCGCTGGTCGCCGGCGTCGCGTTTTTCGTAATCCTCGTCCTTCTCTTCGCCTTCGTTGTTTGCTACAAGCGCACTGGACGCAACATCTACCACGAACTCCGCGACTGCGACCCTACCATCATCCCCGGGGCGCTGATGGGCCTGCTTATGCGACAGAAAGCCGCGAACCCCGAGCGCTCGAGTCGCTTTCCTTACGACGTTTTCGTCTCGTACGCCGACTGCGAACATGACGCCGTTCGTCGTGAGATCATCGCGGAACTCAAGAAATTCGACCTCGGCGTTATCACGGAGGACGAGAACTGCATACCGGGCGTGCCGAGGTTGGAAGCGCTGATCGAGTGGATCGGGAGTTGCCGCTTTCTTATCCTCGTCCTCTCGCCGAGCTTCGTTGCCGACGACTGGTCAGGCAAAGAATTCTATAGAATGTAGCCAAAGCATATGTCACTGACTGTCGCTCATGATCATTTTTGTGTTTTGATTTCAATGCCATTAGTCGAAATAAAGTGTAATTTAACTAAATTTAAATAATAATAAGTAATTTTAAGTATTTCATGACATCACCACAAATTTTACGGTTGAATCGAGCCATCTATCAAGGTTTCAGAGTTCCTCGTTACCCTTCCTGACAAAATTTAGCTTGCGTGTCAATTCAGATTTTCATCATGATCCGGGGAGGAACTTTTGGGAACTTTTAGGATGTGATTAGTTCAATTTTTGTTTACAAAATGCGCAAAATCTCGCGGATGACAATTTCCGGCAGAAAGCTTATCTGGTTCTTTGCCTAGGTGTCGTGAGGTGATGATTCGCTGCACGGTGAGACAGCACGCGGTAGTGCCGCTTGTCTATCGACCGCTGGAGCTGAAGAGCACGGATGCCATGTTCGGGGACGTGATGAATTCTTGCATGCCGATATACTGGTCAGATGTGGGTGAAGAGCGAGCGAGGGCAATCAGTGAGTTGAGGGAGAGACTGACTGATCGGGATGTCACGCATCGGATAGTAAACAACCTAGTGACACAACTTCATATTTATTAGTTGGGGTCCATGGTCTTACCATTAATCACCAATTAATGACCATTAATGGGGTAATGTTTTAATGGTGGCGGTAATATTTAATGGTATTTATGTTACGTAAATTAAATGTGTCGTCTATCTTGGCCTATTATATCATGAGGCCATGACATTGTAGGGGCAAAAGTGTGAAGTAAGGGATCTGCGCCAATCAATCCTGTCTCTTGCTAATGGCTGTAGGAAATTTGACATAAAATCAGCGCAGGCCGAACCAAATCCTAACCCTTATCTAGTCCTATAACTTAACGCTATAACCCTATAACTTGCTAGCCCTAACACATCCCTAACGCTAATCAAAATCGCAACTTCTTTAAATTCCAATAAGAAATTCCAATGTCACCGGCATGAGAATTAGCAAGAGCAAGGATGTATCGCGCAGATTGTTTTTTTGCCACCGGATTGTCAGAAAAACTAGTGTTCTAGTAGGCCTACATGTACATGCAGATTAGTGTTAAAGCTGTTTTGCTGTTCAGCCTAATGATGTTTATCGATAGTATAGGGCCTATTATTCCTCAACTAAACATGATCCTCAACTAAATATGATCCTCAATTACGTGTTAATGGTCAATGTCAAAAAAAGTCAGAAAATTTTTCATGTCAG
>JAQIWG010001672.1:0-23291 GCA_034695025.1 Chamaedrilus cognettii | reverse complement strand
GGACCTTTGCCCCCCCACCCCCCCCCTGCCACACACTCATAGAAACGTTCCGGCGTCCCTGAGCTGAAGATGTATTTCAGTACGATTATCCCACTACAGAAGCGCTCATTAATTGTGTTTTGAAGCGCGTGACTGCGCGCAGATGGCACATGCACTCTGAATAGCCGTTTGAGACAGATTCGCTTAGTTGCTATTTAACAATCAACGTGAAACAATTAACGTTGCCTGCTTATACTGCACATTTCCAAAAAGGCTACCGTTGCTCAATATTTCTCTCATTACGCTTCAAATGACAGTCCTTACTGGCATCAAAAGCCTGCTCAACAGCGATGCTTTCTTTTGTGTTTAAACGTTAACTTTCATTGCCAATGTGAACTTCAAGACTCTACAGATTTTATATTTATTAGTACGGTGTGTTTTTTATTCCTTGTTAATATTTATTAATCATAATACATGGAACCTCGGCTAGTAATGACCTAGTAAACACTGCGTTCAGCATTCCCTTTGAAACATACTCCACTTCTCTATACGTGTGCATGCGCCCACTGTTACCAAACGGCTATTGTCTAGTAACTATTTAATTTAATTTACTTACTTAACTTTGAGTTAATAGATACAACGAGCCTTGATGCGGAACTATCTTTATTAAAACACAGCGTAACGCTTTAAAACGGGTTCGTTGAACGATTCTTGAGCATCTCCCTTAGTTCACGGTGCTCGGCCCTTTTATACTATCGTCCAAGGCCGATGCCTAGACTACAAGAATTCGCATTAATATTTCAACACTAATCCAAATTCCACCTACTGACATGAGCTCGACAGCACATTAAGTTGATGCATAAACGGCAATAAAACAGAACGTCACGGAACGTCAGTTTAGCAATTTAGTGATGCAACTTAGCATTAGGGGTACAGGACTAAATAAATTAGCACAGATGCAAAGTTTCAATTCGCTTCGTTCAAAGTCATTAAACATGGAAGCTAGCTGTCCCCGCTGATCCACATGTCCTGGAAACTGAGTTCCTAGACGAATAGGCGCCAGCACGTTGACAGCACGCCTGCATGGAAATGGACTTAAACTGAAGAGAATCTCAACATAGATAAAAATACAGGCAGATGATAAACAAGCTGTATCGGCTACTTCCTACTGTAACATATTGTAACACCACACCCGTCCCCACGTACCTCAAAACCCCTCGCCTGTCGCCTATGCTCTTCCACCCGGGGACCGAACTGAGAGTGAAGCCCGTGAATTATAATTGCTGAAGGGACTCGACCTCTACAAAATCACCGGAGCTGGATGCAAATCAAAGTGAGAGCCTATCGAGAGAAAATGAGGGTGATTATGGCCTATGCCTCCTTCCAGAGAAGACCTTGATTGCACGATTTATATGTCACCGTCATAGTCTATCCCTTCCCATCAAGATTGAACACTACGGATTAACTGTTAATAGTTAAAGGGCCCAGCTATTTTCGATTAAGTTCGTTAAGATAGAAATACTCGATATTGAACAATGCGTCAAATTCGTCAGTCAATGCGACTGACGAACATTGTTCAATATCGAGTTTTCATTCTACACAGGGAGTAAAAAAACGTGCCACCAAACTCATTGCTGCAACTTTTTCAATTGATGACCGATTTTCAGAATTCTGGCATCACTAGAAAGAGGACTAAATTTCAAACAAGTCGTATGTAGCGTTACCAAGACACCGTAATAGTGCTGCGGTAATGCAGTGAGAAAGTTTAAGGATCAAACTCGTCAATTTCTTAACATAACGAGCTAGATTTAGTTCAGTTTGCATAATACGGTAGGCCTGGACATTTAACGTGTTGTACCTGATCCAGTGATTGCGTTTGCGGAATGATGGAATACACGCAGAATTATGGAATAAAAAGATCTGAATCTTAATGAACGATTTGATAATTATACTATAATTTATGCATCGTTGTTTTCAATGAGCTAGTGTATACTATACGGTATCATGTAGCCAATACCAGCTATTAATATAAAGTATGGCCCATAATAATCATCATGCAAAATTTTATTTAGGCTAGCTTTCAAATGAAAATCAGTAAGCCGAAGAGTGTAGGCCCTTTTTATTGTCTACATTGTTACCTAAAATTGGCAAAAAATGCGTTAATTGTCACACAAGCCATTGCAGAGGCTCCAATTATTGCTGATACTGAAAGGACCTATCACTAATTGTTTTCACGACTGACGTTTAAACAAAGTGGTTTTATCGACGCCTTTGTGATATATTGAATCCGCCTGCAACAGCAACAGAAAATTGATTTAGTATGCAGTCACAAGTCTCACAAGCCTAGAGTAAATTCGATTGCTTTAAAAATTGCAAATAAAAGTATTCTGGAATTCAATCTAATCAGTGTCATAGTCTATGATTGTTTAAACATACAGTATCATTCTTTCAAACAATTGTAATACAATACAACAGCCTATCACATACAGTAGTAACAATAACAACAACGGTAAAAAACAAAATTATGCAAAAGCAGAGTACAGCCGGACTGAGCTAAATTTAGACAAGTGAGATCATTTAACGGTCGCATGAAAGTCCCTGGCAGATTAACAACGGTATACTCTAGATAGATACATGTAGATGACAGCCACTTTCAAAAACCAAAGACCGACGCCACCAGAGTGGACTTTACACCCAGAATTTACGCCTCTCACTTCAAAATTATGTGTGCCAACAATTTACCATCATTTTTCGAGTATCACGCCTTCCAAAGGCAACCTCACTCACGGGGTCGAGACAGTCGTAGAGGATCTGAACCCGTTCGATGTCGAGCTTGCTCAGCGTCACCCTCTGTCCTATCTCCGCGTCAGGGTCGTGGGGGATGATCGTCGGGACTGAGGGGTCGATGGCAAAGCCGTAGGGGCCATAGTGCATGCACGACCCGTAGTCGTAGGGCGTCCCGAGCAGGTTGATCTGGTTCTCGGGCATCTTGACGAAGTTAGTCACCGCGCCTGCGGCCACCAGAAACGTCTTTATTGAGGTTTATGAATTTAGAAATTTTGTGAATTCTTTATCAAATATATCTGCCTTTGATTTTGGACGCACCAAAAAATAGTCATCGGACGCCGCTCAAATGTTTTTTCATATGGCTCAGCATATTTCCAAAACTTCTTTTTTGTCTCTTATTTTTTTTCATATAGTTTTCATACTTCCTGACCTGAACGCTGCTTCAGCTGACGGTGACTAAAAGAAGAAGCAGAAGAAAAAGCAGAATTCACAGGCTGAATGTTTCCCCAGTTGACGGTGACCAAAAGAAGATTCAAAAGAAGGAGGACAAAGAAGCTCACCAGGCTGAATGTATGCTGCTGCAGTTGACAGTGACCTAAAGAAGAAGCAAAAGGAGAAGGAGACTACACACCAGGCAGAATGTTGCCAATGATGACTGTGACCAAAAAAAGGATGGAACAAAAGAAGAAGGGCGAGACGCTCACCAGGCTGAATGTTGCCCCGGTTGACGGTGATCGAAAGAAGATTTAAAAGAAGGAGGACAAATAAGCTCACCAGGCTGAATGTTTTCCCAGTTGATGGTGACCCAGTCGTCACGGTCAGAGCGGCTCTGCTCGTGGTAGAACCCATACGCGTGGAGGAACTCGTGCATGATGGTCGCGTGGCGCAGCACACAGGCAGGCACGAGCGAGATGCGCTGGGAGCCGCCCACCCGACCCAATCTCGACGAGCAGCTGGAGCAACAACACGGCTCAAGCAATCCTGGGGCCTAATTCACGTACTTTTCTTAAGATTTTCTTAACGTTTCTCTCAAGTAAAATTCAAAATGACATTTTGTTCGATAATGCATGGAGATAATTACATTTTGAGAACATATTGAAGTAAAATTTTAATATTTTTCTTCGCTAAAATTCAAAAGCAAAACAAATAACATTTATTCGCAGACCGCTGTGCCGTCATTGGTTCGCGTGCGACGGTGCGGAGCTTCCAATAAAAAGACAGAATTTTCCTAAGATTAACTGAATACAATCTTCATTGAAAACTGATAATTTGTTATTGGTGAAGCATATGCTGCCATGAATATTATCAACAATACGATAGTATCCATGATAAGCTTTATATCCGTATTTTATTTAGTCTGTACACGTATGTTATAATCAGTACGATGCGGTGATATATGATAAATGCATAAATACAAATTATCAAAAATACGCTAACACTCTTAGCACGAATGAAATGCAACGATTCATTGTTAAATCACGCAGACTGGTTGCGTAGATTTGAGTCAGGAGAAATTAAGTCACCCGTCATAGTTCTCGACGGTGATGTAGTCAGGCTCGTTGTTGCGGAGCTGGATGCGCAAACACTCCTTGCCGTTGACCCTCGTCAGTTCCTGCAGGTCCCTGATGCCAGCCTCGATCCTCTGTACCTCGTCCAGCGCTGCGCAGTGACGAGCTCTAGCTAACTGTGCGTGAACACTAATCGCTCTTGCTATAACAGCAAATTTAAATGAGCTAAATATTGTATATAATCTGTATACACTGGAGACAAAGAACTAACATACAAAATGATAATCCAAAACCATGTGATAAATTTACATTTAAACTGAAACAGAAAATTCATTAATGACAATTTAAAGCAATACAAAAAGAATGCACCAGCGCCATTGCCGTATTCAAAGCGCCACTGTCAGCAGTGCAGTGTATCAAAGTTAGCCTACAACGTTAATGCTGGCTTCTGGGGTAGACTACGCCACTGTGGCTCGTTGATGAATCAGTATTATGGCAGTACTGTAGAGCTAATTCAAATGACTATGGCGTTGGTGACTACACTTACTAACTGAGAGAGCGAGAATGGGATTGGAGGCTGTTGGGGAGGTAGTCAGAAGAAACCGAATGAGATTGCTGGGACATGTTTTGAGAAAGAGACCGGAGGATCGGGTGCAGAAAAGTATGGAGTATGAGGTAGCTGGGAAAAAGACGTGTAGGGAAACCCGAAACGAAGTGGCAAAGCCTGACAGAGAAGGATATAAAAGCTAGAAAATTGCGACGTGAGGATGCGACGGATAGGATAAAGTGGAGAGCGGGTGCGCACGGCTGCAAATGGCCTACCCTTCACTGTGTAGACGGGGAAGGCGGCTACAAAACGCGAATGTGTGTGTGTGTGTATGTGTGATTACAGTTACTAACTGTAAGCTCCACTCTGGATGGTGTAGTACGATACTCCATTCGGCCAGAGCTTCTCCGGATCCACAACGGCGTTCAGCGGGTTTGTCTGGGTATCACAGCGGCAGTTTATTTAGCACCAAGTTGTTAAACCCAAAGAACATGCCAGGAATATAATCAAGTCTAACATACATATAACCCTGCATCCCTGTTATTATACCGGTAGCGAAGGTCCGTATGAAACTTTACACACAGACAAATTGATGAGAATATAATTATTGTCCATATTGGGCAATATTGATTAATTTTCATATAGGCTAGCATTGGCAACATTTTAGTTGGAGTCAAAAATTGCAGGATTGATTTCTAAAAGAATAATCTAAATCTTTCAATGGGGCTGATCACTTACACTATACGCACTATATGATCATGCAGGCTACATGAGAATTGTCACAACACTAGTACATGCCAATAGGCCTAAATAATACATATATGTGGGTACAGTATACACATATTTATTCGCGAGGTCAACTAAGTTTGTAAAGCAGATAGAGTCAATTTTCTGCACAAAATGAGGAACACGTGCAAAGTTACATATTTGCTTCTTCCTTCTTTAAAATTTATTTGAAGACGTGTGTGAGTAACGAAGACTATTACAGTCCGGTTCTGTGTAAGAGGGTCGCGACAGAACTGCTTCCCCTTCTTTAGTCGCCTTTTACGACTCGCCCTGGGAGCTCTGAGCCGCAAGTCTATTCTTTGTTCAACGACACCGCACACACCCGTACACCTGTCGACATAATTCTAAACCCTGCTAGGTCCCCAACGTACATGTAGAGCTATAAATTATAATCTATGCATAGGATATAAATTATGATATAAATATAAATATACAAATTATAATATATGCGAGTAGGCCTATAAACGGAATATCCAATTGAATTATTTTCACCTGCGGGATGTCTTCCTTTTCATCCAGAATGATGTCACCTTGATACAGCTCTGCAAAGGATAAAACAAGCGAGTTGATAGGTTGAATCATTTTTTAAATGAAATAATACTGTAGATATAGGCTGGTCAATTTGCATTTCGTTACAGCGACATCTATAGGTTCAGACACCGTCTCTGCCGCAAGAAACTTAAGATGACATGCCCGTAGGTTTTTTTGCGGATGTACATGTATGTTGATAGTTAACCAGCGGTTATTCAAATAGAGTAACATTGTTTTATAGTCTGCATACTGCTGCTTTTAATATGTAACTGTAATTTTTAGGCTCTAAATCACTTGTGACTTACACAATACACAATAACACATAGCAGTTATTATGAAGTGCGCCATGCATTGTAGCCTACATGTACATGACATTGCACAGGTGGGCTACACTGAATTGCATACGTTAGAGTTTCTTTACACGTTGCATATATTGCATGAAGTTTTACACGTAATTTTACATATAATTTTACATGCAACCATGCTAAGAAAATTCCTATGTAAAATGTCCTTTACTGAGTTTCATGCAAGCCGTGCCTGAAACCCAGTTAAGGAACAAGCCGTGCGTGAAACCCAGTTAAGGAAATCGCTGTCATGACAATGGCCGTCCGTCGGCCTTAACACGGTTGCATGTAAAATTGCATGTAAAATTACATGCAAAACTTCATGTAAATACGCAGTGTGTAAAGGAACGCTTAGTCTGCACTGAGAGTGACCGCTTAGCGCCTGCACATGTGTGTCATTGTTTTAGCCTCGTCACGTTTAATTTAATGTTAATTTAATTTTTTAAATCTCATGCTTTGTTGTTGTTCCAAAGTCTAAAATAACACGCCTTTTATTTTAGACTTTAGTACATAGGCCTACATCCCATGTGTGTATACTGGTATGTATACTAGTATGTATACTAGATATACCAGTATACATACTAGTATACATACTAGTATACCTACTAGTATACCTACTAGTATACATACTAGTAGGTATACTAGTATGTATACTAGTAGGTATACTAGTAGGTATAAATAGCATTTAGATACGCTAGCGAATTAGATAATCCGGCTCCTCTCGTAGTCTACCAATATAAGGGTTATGCATAACTCTTCTTACCTCCATATTCTTCGTTTTTGCCGATTTCTAAACAAATACAACGCACAGTTTCAAAACTTGCATACTATTCAATCTAATCGAGTAGCCTGGGTCAGTGGACCTGGGAGACAAGGAATAGTAGGCTACTTTTTCTGGCAGGGCGTCCCCGATACGATAGTCAGATTATGAAACTAACTCAGAATTGAAAATAATTAACACATTGGTTAGGCCTACGTTAAACCACGCAGGATAAATTGACGGGAAAAATTGTGCACAAAAATATGCACGCAAAAAATTATACACATAATTAATTAAAACTACAACTGTGATTGCCAAAGTGATTGGCCAAAGTGATTGGCCAAAGTGATTGAATGGCTACAGACCTGTATTCGGGTGTTTACTAGCGTAAATTCTGGCCAACTGCAAGAAATAATTAAAACAAATTATTGTTACCTAACACTTCACTATAAAACTAAAAAATGTTGTTTAATTTACATAATTTTAGTAAAGTTTATGATTATTTTGCTTTTTTTGCAAGTCATCTTCTTCAGCGTTCTGCCAAATGGCAGGTCTTTGGTGTCCAAAACGTTCACCCTAGCAGATACTCGGTCCTTAATTCTCTTCATCTCTGCATACGACTACTTCTCAAGCGAATCATCCCGATACGTGGCCCTCTCGGCCCTCTCTTCCCCTCCTACGTCTCTTAGCAATCCCTGTCCTCTCCTTGACAGTGCCCCCCTTCATGCTCGAGTCATACCGTGTCGATGTCAGATTGCGGCGGACGGGCGAGACTCGAACCCATCAGCGCGCACAGCGATACAAACAACGCCAACATTCTTGAAGTGTGCACTCACTGCACTGGGCGCGGCGGCTAGCAAAATAACACAATTTCACTTCATTACGGCTGTTTGAATTCGGCGCTGCCGTTTTGGCAAATGACTATACAGTACGATCTTAATGATTGTAGTGTGTAGCCATCAGCCCATTTAGTGTGTAGTCATTAGCCCATCATTCTGTAGCGCCTGCGTGTACATGCAATTGTCAAATTAGCTAAGTAATTTAGCCTAATTAGTAAGTAATTTAACTAAGTATTTTAATTAGCTAAGTAATTGTATAGAGGATACGTGTATCTTCAAAAATTATGTAGGTCTATTAGCGACATCGTGAAAAGCTGCTAATGCCCGAGTCTTTAAATAAACAAAGTTATATAAACCTGCTATATTATATTCAATAGTTAGACAACAAAAAATATAATTTTAGGCATACAGCGATGTACCTAGCCTAGACTAAGAGACTGTACAGTGCAGGCTGCATGGACCAATAAGTAGGCCTACAGGTACCGGTCTAGATAAGCCTATGTGCTGCGAATTAATTTAGGAAGTAATCTATAGAGCTACAATTGAAACCTCGCGTAGAGCAAAGAGGCAAAGCTCACTTGATTTTACTATTTAGTGCCCAAAATATTATAGGACCCAAAATATTATAGGTATGGACTCGATCAGGACCTGTGAAGTTTGCAGGTCTGCTGCTGCAATTTAAGCCTAGCGGATTGCATCAGGAGTCTTTCGTAGGCGGTGGGTGACCTACAAGACTACATCTAGATGCAAGACTACATGTACACGCCTACATGAAGGTTGATGTACGTGCTACAACTACGGCTCACACTACGAGCCGCGTGAGAATTTGACAGGTTTCGGGATGAAATAGGCTGATTAAGTCTGCTTCTTCTAAAAGCCGTCCTGTGGCCTTCAATTGTAACTTTTCTGTGGCCTACGTACGGTATGGCCTTCAATAACAGCCTATGCTGTCACTAATTATGTTACTTAATTACTTCTATATTCTGTGATACTACTGTTTTTAAGACGCGCGGACGCGGGTGTCATAATTAGGCCTATAGCTTGCTAGGCCTACATGTATATGTAAGTTGATGTAACTAACCGCCTTTAATTTGTCGTCGAATCTGTGATGTCCATGTTTTCTTAGTTTTAGACGTTTGCGCCCTGATGACGACTGCTGAAACTGGGTGTTTACGGCCGGATGCCCTTCCTGATGCCAAAAAAATAAATAACTATCGGGCAAAAGACTGGCATCAAGCAGATAAAAACTGTAGTAATGACCAGCGCCATGTAATAATTGGCAATGAAAAATGGATTGAATCAATTCCTCATTGCCAAATTATTTACCCTACTCGGCTCGTCATTACATGTAGGCCTGCTTTAGTCCTTAACAACCATCTTACTGTGTTTGACGATTCAAAAATGATGCTTTGTTCTACTATTGAGATGGAGACTTGTTTTTACAAGATTTTGTATCTATATTTGGATGTATTTATAAGGTTCGTTAGGATATAAAAAGGTTTGTAAGATAGACTACATAATATAAAAATCAAAACATCTAAGGTAATATATAAATATATAAATATATATTGGTTTGTTATGATATATAAGGTTTGGCTTCATAAACACCGCTTAAAACCTCAGTAGGCCTACTTGCTATCATTCTTTCATTCCATGAATATGTCTAAGTCTACGAAAGTCGGCTAACTTGCACCAATAACCGTACAACATTTTATTTTATCAACGCATATTTTTGTGCGCAGCATTCAATTTACTGTGAGCGACACCTCTCGATTCAATGCGCGGCCGCGCAGCCGCGCAGCCGCGCAACCGCGCAGCTTAAAGGGAATACTGTTTATAAGGTATTTTCAGGATGTATATACGAGATTTAGAATTCACATAAACGCTAGCAGCCATTCTAGTCAAATGAAACGTTATGCTACTATCTATCAGCAATCTGAAAACTCTGACGTCATATATTGTAATAATTCACCCTACCGCTCTTACCTGTAAACTTTCCAAAGCCTATAATTAGCAGAAAAAGAAAATACTAGCAAGTACTACTTCTGTAGTGCAGGCTTCCATAGAAAGAGAATAGGCTCAAACTTCTAAATCTCAACTCATTTTTTCAAATTAAATTAATACTTGCGCACAAATGAGAACAATATAATCTTAACTAGCAAGGATATTCCTTTACAAGTAAAAACAGCACATCTAAAGAAATATCATTTACTACGAATCAATGACAATATTAACTTGCAATTTTACAACGTATAAACAATCGAACACTTAGTTGAAAGTACCGCCAGAGAAGATCCACGTGCTGATGAACCACCTACCGTGAATCTCCTGTTCACCATTTCCACTAGCGAGAGGAAACAGTGAACACGACATGTACGCGTAACACTAATTCCTGATTTTAGAAACCTCCGATAAATTCTAACCAAATGAACCCTGAGAAAATGGTATACAACTCATCCAGCAGATTTTAAAATACGAGGTATAACGAGCAAACGCGCAGCGCGGATAGAGCAGGAAGCTGGAGTGAAGCAGCTTAGCTGAAAACGGCTCGTTCTAAAAGAAGGAACCAATTTGAGCATTTTAGTAAATGATATTTCATCAGAAAAGCTCGGGCGCAGCTCAAGCTAATATACCAGTTTAGGCTCGAACACTAAACAGTGACAAAAGCATTCCTCCGTGATGCTGCGTAAACAAAACTAAAACGCTTTATATTACATTTCTATATATTTGCTAAAAACAAAAAACGTAAGTGCGCATCGAAATGCGGCGACAAGAAAGAGTGATAACATAATAGCGTATTGGTAGCTTATAAGGCGAATAGTATATTGGATATATATATATATATATATATGTATAGGATATTGGTAGCGTATGATAGCTTTTCATAACGCAGATAGGCCTATTGCGCACAAAGCCCATTATAATGACCATTATAAGTGCTGCACAAATCACAAGCTAGTTTTAACTTTTTCAAAAATCTGCTGCAGTTCTTCCTTCAGCCTTCGAAGTGAACGAAGTACTGTTGGCAGCTTCTGCAGAAAACGATTTCTTGTAAATTGAACTGCGTCCGAGAGGCGAAAAAATGTTGTGACTTTTAAAGAATTTTTTATTCATTCTACATACTAGAGCAAAAACAGAGAGGCTAGATGAGCCAATTGGCATTAAACTCTTTCAACTAAACGTTGGCATTTTTTATGCCTGTTAGGATAATTGAATAATGTAATAGGAAAGTTTAAAAGATATTGATCTAAAAACGATAAAGCACTAACCCTAATCAACTTGCATTGTCCGTCTGAATTAAGATGGTCGCATTTAAACTGTTTGAAGTATTATTTGACCCCTTTTTCAGTTTTATCAAATTGGAGCTAAAGTAAAACCGGTCAATGGGCTTCATTCCCTAGTCGGACATTTTAGTTAAAATGCATTTTACGACTGCGACTTTGTGACTGCTACTTTGCAAAATTGTGACTTTGTCTTTTCTAAGCATACACTCTGGACAGCTTCCTATTCGATATGCAGCGAGCCTCGACGCGTCTGTCTGGCATGGCGTTATTTTTAAGCCCCTTTCATCATTTTTCTTCACTATAATGCAGCAAAACCAATGAGGTATTAACCAAACAATCTGTGGGTTGCCACCTGTCATCGCTTCTGCCCGAAGTTACAAAGTAATAATTTCTATCCCATCGTCCAAAATAAGATTTTAAAGAGCTTAAGCGTTAACGTCAGAATGCAGAGATGTAACAATGTGCACACAGCATCTGACTTGTTCATACGACAGAGGCTCAACAGAATGCAATATCAGTGCGGCGTTAAGGCCCCCCCTTGGCCGGTGGGGGCCCACGGCTGTGGGGGAGCCCACTGGGGGAAAAAGAATTGAATTTCACATAGTAATTTATCGCAAAGGCATATTTAGATGTTTTAAAATCAATTTGGGGGGGGCATTGGGGTGTTATTAGGGGCCCACACAATTTGAAGTATACTGTTCAAGTTTGTGGAAAAAATTTCTGATAAGACCCCACCCCCCCATTAGTTTGTTTCAAAAGGCGCTGTGGAGGGCCCACCAGGATGTTCTTGCGGGGGGGGGCCCGGCATACCCTAACGCCGCAGCATCAAAAAGAGAAAGCACTACTCTTAAAATACTCAACATGTTGACATGTTACGAATGAATACTCCTGAAGCATCAGGGTGCAATCAAATTACATCAACTAAAGTGTCACAAATACAAGATACACAAATAACTCAACGCCAGATCATGCGACTACTAAATATTTTGCAATAAAATAAGACTCGCACGGCGTCAACCAGCATGTATACAAATGTCCCAAATAAATGAGTACGGCCACTTGACATTCATAAAAAAAGAAATTCATTGGAACAATTCATTGTTAAAAATGTCCATTATAGCCGAGGAAAAATTAGCTTGAAACCAGACAAAAGCTAAATGGCACAAAATTGATGCCAATTAAATCTTAACAGGGAGCTACACAAAACTAAGGAAAGATTAAAAAAACAACTGATAAACTTGTACAATGAACGACATGACGGAAAATGCAGAGGCTAACCGCATTCCTGCACTTATTCACACAAAAACACGGCAGGGAGGGTTCACAACTTGTTCACAGCCAGTTTGTTCACAGGCAGTGATTTTTTGTTTGATGCACCGAAAACTATTGCGGACACATAAAAAAAGTTTTACTAATTAAAATAAATAAATCATTGATAAAAGTATCGGGAATTAAAAATCAATAGAAAGTATACTTCGGCAGTCCTCACCAGGACGCACGCGTCTAAACACATGGACATTAACGGAGTGGACGACAAGAAAGGAGGTTTGTACTATCAAATATATCCGAGCAATCGATGCAAGCCATATTGAGCAGCCTAATCTTGATCTGGAAAAATCAAAATTTGATCAAGCATATTTTTCTGCAAACGTTTTTCAAAATATCGACAATCAATGATATGAGGCAGCTCTCAAAGGCAAAGAGCTTTTTTCAAGCTGACCACCAAAACAATCAGCACGTATACAGGCTACGACATCGCAAGAGTCAGTCAAAGCTGTGGACGCAATGAACACACCGTAATGCAGCGCATTAAAACAAAACTCTCAAATTCACCAAATAGTTGTTTTACGTCGCCTCCATTTAGCCCAGCCGCCGTTTGGTGGCCTAGCAACGATCTCGGAGAACCTGCCCACACTGCTCTCCACATGTCGCCGTCGCTTTACCCCCTGCCCTTCCCTCTCGCCCTCACTCAGCAAAGCTAGCCCCTCCCTCTTGCGGTCAGTCAGCACGTCCCTCTTCTTATCAATCACAGGGGTAAACTCCTCCTCTGTGTTGTCATTCATGGGAGTTCGCCCATCTACCAAGCCGTCAATAAACACCTCAAGTCCCGCCCTTTCCCCGCTATTCGTCAATATTTTGCTCGACATTAAACTATCAATTGTGGCTTCTGATGTCGTTGCTGGTTCATCGCAGCCACTAACAACGCATGATTCTTCCTGCTTCACATTTAGATGAATTTTAGACGAGGCACTGTGATTTCCCACACCACCGTTCGAGCCATTCTTCAGGTGGGCATGGAAATTGGTGGACTTAAGAAATGTCCTCTTCTTACCATTGACAGACTTACAATCCGTTCCGTGCTTGCCGTTGGCAACCGCTTCGTGATTGATCGCGTCTGCAGTGCTATCAATCGACCAAAGGCTAGCGTCCATTTTTAAAGAAGCTTCCGGAAGCCACTGCTCGTGGGAAGAGCATCTCCTGGCAGGGCAAGGAGAAGGAACTATAGAGTTACCAGGGGAAGGCACAGGGTGACCAGAGGAAGGCACGGGGTAACCACAGGAAGGCATGAAATGATCAGGAGGTGTCCGATGCTGAAGTGAAGCTGAGAGATGACTAGGGGAGTGATTAAGGGTCAAGTTGAGGAGACTATGAGAAGGCGTAACGTTATCCGAAGCAACAGAGGGGTGACTATTAGAAGACGCAGGATGATTTCGCGGAGAACACCTAGTCACATTAGTCGACAACGAGCGATGTGGGGACAGCTTAGCGCTTCTGCTGACAGACGCCCTGGGACATGTGGAGGTCAGAGGTCGAGGGAAACCATTCGACGGCCTAGCAGAAGACGTGGTGGGTTCTGCAGGATCCAACGACAGTGTTGCATGACTGGCCGAGACAGGCTTCGAACGACACCGGCTTAATGGGATAATTGGAGGCTCATTCTGATCAGTTGGATGATCAAGTTCACCGGCTGAAAACTGAGATTCACCATTGGACGGCTTGAATTTACTGCTAGAAGGCTTCAATTGACCATCGGACGGCTTTGATTTATGATTAGAATGCTTGGACATGGATGGCTTGAGTTGATTGCTAGAAGGTTTGGACTCACGGTGCAATGGCTCCAAATGGCAGTTAGAAGTCATGGCTGGGCCTTTGGATGGCTTCAACTGCTCTGCCATCGAGCTTGATTTATCACCAGATGCCTTGGAGCGACTAGGGTTTATTTCTTCGGATCGCAGAAGAGTGGATGATGCACGCTGATTGACTGAAGGCTTCGATAATTTCCTCGAACAATTTGGAAGGCCACCTGACGACTTGGAAAGCCCGATGGAAGCCTCTAAACCGCTACCCGAAGACACAGCAAGGCTAGTCACGGGCTTTGAAGTGATCGCAGAAAACTCTGCAAGCCTTTCGAATGGCTGGAAAATCTTAGCGGTAGACTTAGATTGACTAGTCTTTCGTTGTTTTGATCGCGGAGGGTTTGATAAGGATTCTTTTGAGCACTTTGCGTCCACCGCCAAGGATGCGGGGGGTGGAGTGATAAATGCAGCCGGGGGGGTACGAGGTGGCGGAGGGATTAGAGGGGAGGCAGGGTTGCAGACTATAGGCAACCGTGTGTAGATGAGGATGTAGGCCTGAGCGCTGTAGACATCCGACAGACCCACCGACCGCATCTTAGCGTCGTTGCAGTGAAACCAAGAACCTGAACAAGTTGAAATAAAAGAATACTACCGTGAGACTAAATCATGGCAGCTGGTCTCTGTACAAGTCATAAATCATCAATCAAATTAGAAAATAGCAATGCTACATAAAAGAGTTTAGTAAAAAACTGTTTTTAGGGTTGATATGACAAAAAAGATTCTCAGTAATCTCCTAGAAAAATAATATGTGGCTAATTCATAGGCTCAACTTAATACAAGATTCTCGTCCAATAACTGAATTTTTTTCACAGAAATTAAAACACAGCGCGGGATCATTATTTGAATGAATCCTCATTTTTCAGTAATGTTCAAAAGAAAACGACACAATCAGTATAATACAATAGTAAAAAAAACACTTGCATTTTTTTTAGCTACACTTGTATTTTTAATGGCTCAAATATCATAGCAGACAGGGGAAGCAAATTATAGATAGATAAGGGCTCAATGAAAAATATCATATTCCACATTTTAAAAAACTATTCGGTTATTACCGTACCATAGTCTCAGCAGAGAGCTAAATTACAGTTAATGCAGTAGAAAAGTTGACAAGCGCAGCACAGACCGGCCTCATCGTTCCAGCAGTAGGCCGTGTAGTGTCCCGATCCAAAGCCTCGCCCGTGGTGCATAACGACTGCCGACAGACTGTACGTATAGCTCGGCGCGCGCAGGCTCGGGTGGCAGTAGGATTTTACGTCCAGCGTCTGCGCGAACCCTACATGTGTCGAGATCTTGCCCCGGTGGCTACGACCTGACCACCTGTGCAATAAATTATTCACTAAAAACATCGTACAATTTCTTTTTTTACTAAATAGAGCTTACAGTAATTAAACTGATTCCTGGGTATTTCTCAAGGATACGGTGCAAAAAATGTCTGTTAAGAAAAAATTTTCGTCTTATAGGAGAAACAAAAATTAATAAATCTACCATCTATGATCTCTCTAGAGACCTAACTCACATTGCAACTTAATCTGCTCGGAAGAAGGTCGATTAGTGGCTATGGGTTATATAAGATAATGTTTATGATTTAGCCATTTCAAACACTAGACACGCGCTCAAGCATATTACATACCGCAAGTAAAAAATTTGCGTAGACAAACGGTAAAACAATGAATTACAAATGGGATCAAGTAATTTACATGTATTTCTTGATGTGTCAAATTGCTGGTGTATTTTAAAAATATATTACAGGATTGAGTTTCATGTAATTCGAATGAGGGTTATGACGCAAGGTGGGTCGTGGCAAAGTGGCGTACATGAATCGCTTTAGGTGCAGTCGCAGCACGTGAGGCAATCGGTTGAGCAGGAAGCACTTTTCTGCCTCCGAATAGAGGGGGGGTCTTAGCCCCTCACTCGCGCCCCCTGCACTCTCTCCCTCCGCCCCTCTGCTTGGGGTTCGCTGAGCTTTCGCTGCAATAGTAATAATGATAAGAGCAATGGGTCTGGAGTCCGTTTTGGCGTCTAATGACGTCATCAGGGAATCCTTACAGTATTTGATGCAAACATCAAACACTAGCATGTAATAAAAATTCTTTCACATGATAAACATGTATTCATTTTCAAAAAACTTAATTCTGATCGAATTTTTGCCATATCATAACAGTTGCATCCTGGACGTGGTTAAGAAAGTAAACCATATTGCTAAAACGTGTAAAAATATCTGAGCAATACAATGCTAATTGCAGCTGAGATGCAAATAGAAAAAAGTTAACTGAAAATCAGCAACCATCATAACGCATGCCACACACACTAACTCAGATTCGTAACGCATGATAACACATGCTGAAATGCATGTGTCATGAACATAAAAAATTGTTCAAGTATATTTCTTCATAGGGATTGATGCGCCGATCGCCACAATCGAAAATTTTTGACAGTTGACAACAAATATTTAAATGTGGCGAAAGCCTCTGACAAATTTGTTATTGATCCTTCGTTATTAGAAATTCAATTTCTGGCTCTACGGTGATGAGCGGAGCAATAAATTTAATATATTCCAGTGTAACAGAAGGAACACCTGAAAGGATTCATTTGACAAAAAAAAGAAGGCTTCGGGAAAAAAAAGCTCTTTTTGTTTGAACCCAGAACAGGCGCTGATTTCTTTCAAATGTTCAATGTGCAATTTTTTTTTTTTCTATGCTTGCTCTTTGAGCGCCGTAACATGACCTAGATCATTTCTAAAGCGCTGTACACAACTCAACATTCTTGGCACACAGACTTTTCCAGAACGCTCCCTAATCCCCCATCTTACCCCCCTCCTTACCCGGACTCTTGTTGCAAGCGTCGCAGGCATAGATGCAACCGTCCAACTTTTCAACTTCAGTGAACCGCGCGAGCATCTCTGTAAGTGAACAACTGATGATCTCAACAACAGAATAAAATAATGATACGAAAAAAAATGAGTCTCAGTATTGGACTAAAATGCCACATCAATTGCACTCCAACTTTAGCATAAAAATTCTTCAATTAATAAAAGAAAATCTTTCAAACTCTACAGTGAAATGAATAATTGTTTTACAAAAAAGGTTCGTTAAGCAACATCTATTATAAACAAAATACAAAGCATTGATAAAATTAGAAACGTCTGCTGGGTTTAGCATTACCAAATACTGTCGATAGGGAAGCATTCTAAATGGAATTCATAAAAAAAACAGTTTTGATTTGTGGGCCTACTAAACGGGCCGGAAATCCCAGTCCACGCAGTGGAATCAATACATATTAAAATATACTATTGAAATACTGCTGTTATTACATTGGTAATACATGGAAAAACAATATACATTCATTGCAATTAACATACATTTATTGGCAACTAATATATGTTTAATTATTTATCAATCCAAATTTTTGCAAGTCACGTCAAATATCATTGATGATAGAAAAAACCATTTCTACTAAAGCCTGAACTGGTTCAACTTGCAGCGTGCCTACCCTCCAGCTTGCAGGAGTCGAGTGATCGCTTTCTCTTGCACCCCGCAACGATTCCACCGCGCGGCACGGTGCCCGGTGTTTCCCCGTGCGGGGAACTAACGGTACTTTCTCCCCGCGAAGCGACGCGCGGTTGATATCGATCGGGAAACTCAAGGGAAAGATCCATGAATGCTTCTCTCTGATCCGACTTGTGTCCACACGCTAGGCACTTCACCTTGACGACCAATCACAAACAATAAATGATACCATTCGTTGGACTTATAATAATAGCCACAGCACTCGTCAGCTACATTGAACAAAAGTGCAAATTAGCAAACTTGTATTTTGTACATAAATTTATTGTAAACGTAGCTTAGACAAAAAAGAAGAAGCATCACAACAGCATAAGCTTAATACTGTACACTTTACGCATTGTCTTTAATGCTGATTAAAGCCGACCATTTATCCCTTAGAGTAAGCTAATTTCTGTTTCTATTCAATATAAAGCCCTACTTTCTGTTTCTATTAAATATAAAGCCAACTGTCAAATTTGCACCTGGGCTAGTCTTCTACCGTGTTGTATTCTCTCGAGTATGTCATTCCGCTACGATGTGATATCATAGTGAAGAAACAGATATGCAAATAAATAAATAACTAAAAAATAAAGTATATTATTAATATCTAAATAAAAAACAAGACAGAAGAACAGACCTGACTGACAAGCTCGCCCTGAAACAGCTGAGTCACTACATCGTCCCCATTCTCCGGCTCAGTGGAGGCCATTGCTGCGCTGTGATTGGTGGAAGATGAGGAGGCGGGGCTTAGACGGGACGAAGCAGTGGAGACCTGGGCGGCATCCATCTCTGATTGGACCTTGTCCAGGAACTCACTGACCAACAGAATTGAATCAAATTAAACAAAGAAATTTTGCAACCAGGGAGCGCATTTGCTAGAAAATTAGTGAGAAAGTCAACAAATTTGTTTAGAAACAAACCGCGTTAAACGTTCGGCGAAGGAGATATTGCGCCTCGGAACATGTAGGCGATCAAATAGCCGAGCTCTTAAGACCGATCGAGGTTGTCGACATCGAGTAAGTGCTACAACCATCCGATATACTACCTCAAATAAAGTACGACTTTGCAAGCGAACAATGAATGTGACAGCGAATGAGCTAAAGCATTAGCTACAGTGCTCAGGTAAAGCAGAAAATCTTATGTTTATCCTTCCGACACTATCGTAGCATGGACATTAATATATGCCGTTCCCATTAAAAAAACCATTGGATGACCAAATAACCAATTGAGTGACAGCCAATATGCCATATAACGGCAAGTAATATACGATTTTTTTATTTCGAACAAATATATCTACATTACGTATAGGAAAACTATTCGCGTGTCCAAAGAAAATTGACAGTCTTAAATCCTGCTGTCCAAAATCCTAACACGTTTTTGTATCTCAAAATACAAATAATGTCAAATCTAAAGTCCAATTATGCGCAGCGCATCATAGCTACCATAGTATATACATAATTGATATTGTAGATTCGATACAAACACGCACAGAGTATCTACACAAACCTGAGAAACTCGTGAGCATCCTGCTGGGAGTAGCCGCGGAAGAACGGAATGCTACTCCAGACGGCGTGCAGCATCTTGTGAGGACTGACAAGCGCGAGACGACCAGAGTACATGACTCGCAACAGAGAGTTGAGCTCTTGGGAAAGTGATCTGCGGCAACAACAGCCACGTACAAACAAAAATACGCAAATTGCGGATACAATAGTTCCGCGAGGTGTGTTCAAAAAGACTTATAAACGTGGTCAACAATTAGCACAAAAAAGCATGAATAGGTCTAAAAAGCAAGTTAAAGAAAGGCAAAATTACACCATCTATTGTTGCGTTAGGTGCATGTATGTGTGTTTGTCTATTCTTTTTGAGCAAATTAGATATTCATCGAGGACTGCGGTGCATCACCTTTGCAGAACTGATTTACTTTCAGACAGAAATCCGAAAACAAAAATTCAGCCAATAGCGACGCTCACATTTGGACCGGGTCACGCTGTTTTCCGTCAATACTAGCTCGCGACCTCGTTCTCATTCCGACCCCCATAGGCATTCTGACCTCCTCCGCCGCACACTGACCCCTGCCCGGTGACCTTTGACCTTCAGGGGGCGAGCCTTGACCAATAGGAGATGATCGCTTGTTAGACAATATCTGAGCGGAGCGAGGTGATAAAGCACCACTGTAGGACGCCTGTGTCGACAAAATAAGAAAATGCACTTTAAAATGCATCGTCCTATACATTAACAAAACACAATTGATCTTTTTAATGTATAACTTGCAAATGAATTAGAATTTTCTGGAATTCAAAGTCATTCAATACGATAGTTCTTAATTTGACACACACTAATGTCAGACAAATAAAGATTTCATAGAAGCAGAAACCAATTCAAGGGTAATTCAATCAGTCACAAAGTACAAAGTTTACTTCAGTTTATTTCTTTTGTTTTCTTGAGAAAGCTTAACGGGACAGCGACACACAAGGATCATTGTAGTGCCAAACAACGATATGATGTTTTCCTGTGTTGCTAGAGTCAGCTATAACTTGCTCAGAGACCAACCCCAGTCAATTATTTCTCTTCTGTCAGGTCAGGCTTAGGTCAAGGCAGGTTAGGTCAGGTCAGGCAAAGTTCAGGTCGAAAGTCAAATAACTCTTCAGTAGATAGTCAAATAAATGATTTAATGAAAAACAGATCCATGTGAGATTTTTGTACCTCGTGCGAGGGGCTCGATGAATCAGTCTGCCATCCACCTCCCTCTGCTGCTGCTGCGTCCCCAGTACGCTTCTCAACGAACACCTTGCTGAACTGATACAGATGCCTACAAAATGCGACAGAGTGGTGGGTCAGAAAAGCATATACGGCGAAGTCATGCAACGAAAACTGACATTTATGAGCAGATCAATCATTTCTCTACAATAAAATATAATCTGACTATACCATTAACGGTAAGCTTTGTTTTGTGCAAATCATAATGCAAATTAAAGAATTTATCAGTGATCGAAGGTTTGTGGCACAAAACAGAAATGTTTACTATTTACATCATCATACACAGTACGTTAAACAATAAGGAGGTCGTGCCAAAATAGTCCTAAAGATGCATACGAAGGATGCTACAATTATAATCAACAATATATTCATTTTGTTTTTCAATGAATCAAAAATTCTAATTGATTAATCTCAGTACCCGACCCTCAGAGTACCTAGCGCTCACTCACAGAGTACCACCAATCACTACGCATCAGACTTACCTCAGAACTAGAATCACACGAGTACCTGACTTCCTGAGAATCTAAATCACAACTAAAGTACCTGACCCGCTGAATACCCAAATACCTGGGTCCTAAATACCTCCCTGAGTACCTAATCATAAGTACCGCACCTGACTCATTAAATACCTGAATCACAAGAATACCTTCAGGACTCCCTGAGCATCTTACTACGCACTGGACTTCTCTTGGACCCAGAATTAGCTGAGTACCTACACACCCTGCAGGTCGGGGAACAAAGAATTGGCCTGCCGCCCAGAGCTCCCCTGGCGAGTCGTAAAAGGAGACTAAAGAAAGGGGAGCGGTTCTATGCCAGCCCTCTTGCACAGAATCGGACTGTACATAGTCTTTATACTACACACTAAACTATAGAAAACAAAAAAAAAACCTGAGTACCAGGCTAAGTACTCACCTGAGTACTTGCAGGATGGAGTTCATGTAGCAAGTATTCCCCAGGTTGCGCAGTCCCGTCACCCCCGCCGCAGTATACCGCCGTCGTGACGATACCCTTCGCTCCTGCAAACTCGCCCCCCCTTTCTCGCCACGCGGCGCTGATGTAGTCCTCACCCTGGCGCTCATGGGGTGCGCTGGAGCGGAACGACCCCTCGAGGTCGTCGGAGGCGTCGAGGCAGATCGATCGGAGTGAACCGGTACAAGCCGGTTGGTTTCGTCGCCGGCTAGCGGGGGGCTGGCTGACACGGTCTCGCTGGCCACCGACACTGATTCACTCGTAACAGATGAGGACTCAGCCTCCTCCTCAGCCTAGCACATAAATACAATTAATACAATTTACATAAAATTCACATCCCTGCAGGTCGAGGAACAAAGAATTGGCCTGTAGCCCAGAGCTTCCCGGGCTTGTCGTAAAAGGGGACTAAAGAAAAGGGGGAGCGGTTCTGTGCCGGCTCTCTTGCACAGAACCGAACTGTAAATAGCCCTTGCATGCTACACATGGTCCCTAAAACCACAAAAAACAAAACAAAAACAAATAGAAAATTCAATAATGTAAAGAATCTCAAAACAAAATATAGAGCCAGAAATGTCAATTGCCAGCGATCAAAAATGATCCTTCAACCTTGTCCTCAGTCTACGCCAACATACAAAATGTTAACGCCTAAAAAATCACTTACTAAATCATTCAAGTCCTAATTGTACTAAATCAAAATAAAGTAAATTTCTCTATCAATTCAAATATAATATATTAATTTAAATCAAGAAAAGACATTAATATAAATCAATCAATGGTGATTAAAATAAAGACACATACATTGCCATGCTCCCCAATCGAGCATGCATCCCTTATAGATATCTTTATTTAATCACAAAGAAGAGAGTATAAACAAAAAATAAATACAGTATAAAAATGTAAATCATTCTCGAGTCCTAGCCCGAGACATTGTCCAAAAAACAATTATAATTATCCAAAGATTGCAAATGCAAATAACACAACACAGCAAATATTTTGGAGCTATTATATATCTGTTTCGTTCCACCGCTTCTGTTAGCTGGAAGACTCACTTGGGATGGAGCAGGCAGAGTGGTGGTTGCTCGCTTCCATTTCTTGAAAGCATTCGCCATCAGACAGTACCTGCAACAAGGCCGAAACCAAATGAAGGAGTATCGGAAAGAACTATCATATCGCATAACTCTGTCCGATTTAAAGAAATATACATATTGCATAGTTCTTTCCGATTTAAGGAACTATGCATATTGCATAGTTCTTTCCGACATTATGCGCGTAATCGATATTGAATCAAAAATTTAGCATTTGCTATCAATATAAAGCAAATTAACGTTGTATCATTTGCAATCGATCATCGCGATTATAATCAACTGTACACCCGCACCAAAACAACATTCTGACAAAATTGTCCTACCACATTACAATAGCAAATAGCCAGAAACTAGCTGTGAGAACTTACCTAACATTTAGAACTTACCTAACATTTAGAACTTACCTAACATTTAGAACTTACCTAACATTTAGAAC
>JAQIWG010001671.1:0-23296 GCA_034695025.1 Chamaedrilus cognettii | reverse complement strand
GCTGCATAGCAGAATGCTGCATGGCAGAATGCTGCATGGCAGAATGCTGCATGGCAGAATGCTGCATAGCAGAATGCACCACCTGAATTTTATTTGTTGCGTTTTATTTTGTATTTCATGTTATGTTGTTTACTGTTGTGTTGGTATTGTGTGCAGGAAGGAGCAGGCAGTAACGGTGCAGCAACACCTTGACTCTGGCTCCTACAGCTGGTGTCTCATGCGCTATGCGGTCGTCAAATACATCCGTCACACCGTCGGTGTCTTCCTTCCCAAGATTGGCATCGACCTCCCCGGTGAGGGGAAGGGGAATAGAGGATATCGTCATTCCTTTTCTTTGCGAGATGCGCTTTACTGTGCAGAAGATGGCCATGATGGATAATGGATTACAAATGATAGATTAGTTGTTGTCACCTGAGTGAGGGGCATTTGTAAGAATTGTTTATCATTGTAGACCTTCAAGCATTGACAATGACACATGTTGTGGACAGAGCTGTGTGCTGAGTTGTGGCACGTGTTGTGGCACGTGTTGTGGACAGAGTTGTGGACAGAGTTGTGGCACATGTTGTGGACAGAGTTGCCGACGTGGTCGCCGCTGGTACACAACGTGCTCAAGAACCTGGCGCAGTGGGAGGTGGGGCTGCGGGGGGCCATGGAGGCGTTCCCCGGCCCCCCCGCAGACTTCATCCCCGGCTGCTACGCGGACGGGAGCGTGTCCGTGCTCAAGTATCACACTCTCATGGACCCCGCCAACACCCCCTTCAGGTGAAGCTACTCTCCCTTTTCTTGGACAGTTGATCTTGAAGATTACATAAAAAATATTTGTGTGCAAAATGCCGATAATATTTTATTAATGCAGACTTTGAAGTTTGTTTTATAACAATATCTTCTCGAGCAGTTGGTGTAAGAGATGGCATTGATATTTAAAGTAAATACCAACAGCTAGAACTGTTAAATAAATAATAAACTATTTGTAGTAGGGTATGCGTTATTTCTATGTTGGATTATACGAAACCACAATCGTCTCTTGAATGAGCCACGGTTCATTGGTCACCTTTGTCGCTGATAATAATCGTAACTAGAGTTTCTTTCGCTCCTCAGATCGGCTCATTACTCGTCTCGGCCGGCGAAGCGCCTCTGGCACTTTCTTGTGACGCGGGACTACTTGCAGGACGTATTCATACGCTACGTCTTCAGGAAGCGACGGGCGGTCGACGAGGTGAGGCGTTGGTCGCTGGCTTCACTCGATCTTCAGTTAACAACGCGCTATCATTTATTTGTCTTGTAACTTTCTCCTTGAGCAATTGTTGACAGAATTTTACAAAACAATTGAAATCATCATCATTCACATTTTGCATTCATTTGTCTGAGATATTTTTAGATTTAGGGATGATTCCAACCTGTCTGCTAACATAGAAAAATAGAAGTATAGATTTTTATGAAATATTTATTGTGTAAGAATATTTTTAATGAATAGAAACAATGAAATTAAACGTATGCATGATTCTAATCGACACGTGTGGTTTTCATGCACTGTTCTATTGTACTTGTGTGTGGTTGGGTGCAGGCGGACAGCCTGGGCGCTGGGGAGCCCAAGTTTGAGGTGGAGCCAATGAAGATCGTCCACAAGGACCAGGAGCTTCTCTCCTGTTTCTCTATCAACCAGGTTGTAATCCACTTGCAGTTCTTCTTCTCGACTCTTGTGATGATTTTATGTGCATGACATGATTGATCGAATGCTTAGTGGAATATTGAGTGATTCTCGCAGAATGTATGTTTAGTATTTTTTATTCATTTGTGATGTTTTTAATTTGAATATTCTTTTAAAACTAGATTTTTAGTTTTATTTTGCTTTCGAATGCTGGTGCAGAAGAACGTTAGTAGTACATTTTGCATGCGGAAATATATAGTTCTGCTTTATTTCTTATTAGCTAGTAGACTATGCTAGTGGCTTGTATGTATATTGTTGTCTTACATATCTCCAAAGATGTTTCTCATAGATATAATACTCTTTCGGATATAATTAAATATTATTTACGATAAATTCGAGCAATGGCATTATCCTTTTATGTGTCCATTATTCATGATGATGATGATGCGTATATGTTGTTGTAAGCGTGTCTATAGCGCTCTCGCTAATATTGTTTGAGCAACATCTCAATGACAGTTATTCTATGATGGCCCTCTGCGGACCCTATGCAACTAGTGTTGTCAGTTATTTTGTCCCGTTGTTTTTTTTTATTTAATTAAGACGGTGTTAAAATCCCAAGATTATTGAGCTCACTGGTCTACTATTTCTTGTGTCGCGACCGATGAGCCTACTTTTATCTATTTTAGTCCAATCATCATTCCGATCTTCTCTATTTCTTGGCTATGATTAATTTCTCCATCAGATTGGCATAACCTTGAGCCGCCTAAGGACGACGCCGGAAGTAAATTATCATGCGGTAAGAAAGTGGCACAAAATGGTCGCTTCCTTTGAGCTGAAGTTGTCGTCCGTGTGCTGCTGCAGTTTTATACTTCTTCTTCAATTCTAACGCACGACTTTAATATCGCCGAGTTCTTTCTTTTGAGGCACCGTGTAGTGTTATGTTTGCGAGTGCTAGAAGCCAGTTAATAGAATTCACGTTTGAAGAATGTTACTAATTGCTGTAACAATACGTTGTTGTAGTGATGTGATAATGAGAGAGTACATGCTAGAAATTAAGTGAATTAATTGAAAATATTTAAAAGATCATTAAACAAATTCTGTTGATATACGTTTCAATAGTAAATGTTGCAAACTTGATGCGTGCTATAAGCTATTCGTTTGCTGTTCAGAATCTAAATAGAATCGTAGTGATAGTTTTATTGAGTTGGACCTATTGCCTTGAGATATGTTTGAGGTGTGAGTTAAAGCCGTGTTGTTTCGTTGGGATGGTGCAGTTATGCTTTAATGGTTTTTGCTTTACATGTTAAACTCGTTTTGTGCTGTGGCAAATATTTTTCTGAATGTTGTGTATTTGAGTTATGCAGCTTTAATCGGTGTTCAACATTCTTAACTGTCGTACTTGCTGAATTGATATCTCCTAGGAAATTAATTCCCTCATAATTCTAATTTGCTAGAACGACAGACTAAGTGAAACTTGAGGGGAGGGGCGGCGAATATATATTTTAAGGCTGTAAAATAGATATTCGCTGCCCCTTTCCTCAAATTTTTTGGTTTTGCGACGCCACTACATGACAGTATTTACTTTCATTGTCTTGGCATAACTTTTGACCAAATCCAGCAAGTCCAGCAAAGCAAGAAAGTATGAATTTTCAATCGCTTGAGTGCAACCTTGTCTTCAAGGACGTCCCCGATGACTTCCTTGTACGTCGAAACGGACTCCAAACTTGTCGCTGATATCGTTAACCCACTGCTGGTGTGTGTTGCGTAGGCGAACCTGAACTGCCTGGTGGTGGGGACCCAGAAGGAGATGGTCGAGATGGACGTGTCGAAGATCCTTGCTCCGCCCGACTGGCTCAAGGACGACCAGGGGGTGGAGCGCGACATCGAGGTCATCCGCAAGTGAGCGCTTCTCCTGCAGCCACGACTTGCAATGAAACGCTTAACTTATGCCTGCCACATCCAGCCACTAAACAGTGGGGCTTACTCTGCTTATTGGTTAAATCGCCGGAAAATTATTTTTGTACAGCCGGGGAAATTTGTTTTCAGTAGGCGAAAACTTTTGGTTAATTTTTTATTGATCCTTTGCCCTTAGAAGTTCAGTTACTGGTTCTATCGCAAGGAAGAGAATAAATTTCATGTATTCCAGTGCATCAGAAAGGGTGACTGATTTGGTTAAAAAAAAACTTTGTGAATTTTTCCCTAATTTGTTTGGAGCCAGAAGAAGGCCAGTTCTGTAGTCATGCTGCCGTTTTTCGCAGGCGATAAACTACTATTTTTTCTTCTTTTTCCTTTAAGAAGCAGCAATACAAGTATCAGACTGCATGGGCTAAAGCAGCTAACGAGGGAGATGCATTCTCTTTGCAATATGTTGTTTTCTTCTTTAATACTTCAAGAAAGTGCAATAAACAGCAATGTATCGCATACTATATCAGTTGGGATATATGACGTAATAATGGCAGACAATGAAAAAAACGCCTTCGCTGTTACAGTAGCAGACATTGACAAACACAAGAGACAACGATCAATGAGGGCATGACTGCTTCAACTGCGTTACCCTATCTGTTTAACTGTGTATCACGTATGCTACGAGGTTTTACATGTATATCCCTTGTTTCCCTCCAGTCCTATCAGTCAGCCTGACCGCCCAGAGGAGTTCCTAGTGGTTCGCGCCCCCTACGACAGTCGCATCATGGGGGGGGGTGCAGGGGGGGGCGCGACGGGCTCGGGCGCCACGATGTCGTCGAGCGTCGGGGGGGCGCCCCCGGGCAGCCAGACCCCGCAAGGGGGCACCGTGGTGAGTGGGATGCAGGCTGATTGTGCTGGAGAAGGTTGAGTTGTTAAAACTGACTTGAAACTGGCTTTGACCGTTTGAAAGGTTTAATTCTTAATGTTCTTCTAAATTAGCTAAGTGTATTTCAGCTGCGTGTTTTATAATAGCGTGGCTGTTGCGATTTCTAACAGGTTTTGGCCAGCAGTCGTGTACGATTTTTTTTAATTCAAGTTTCTCATTCTGCTTACAGTAGCTATGATAACTTGTGCATAATGGTGCTAATGTTTGCGAGCATTTTGATTTTTCTTTTTGTGCTATAAATTTATGTCACTCGGGCAGAGCGCATTAGCGTGTATTAGCAATAATTGTGTCGTGAATTAATTTTGAATTATCGAAGATAATACAAAGGCTACTATTCGATTGCTGATTCGTCAGAGGAGATCAGCTTGCTTAATGAATCCGTTTGCTTTCTTCGTTGTCGCGTCACCAGCCAAAGGGTGTGAACATCCCCGGGATAAACAATTCCCTCTATTCCTACTACATAGTAGACCGCAGCAGGAGGCTGCTTCAAAGGGTGAGACCTGCACTAGAGCCTGGGTCTATGTATGCAGCGTTTAGCCTTCTCGCGCGTATTGTATCATATATGCACATTGTGCACCGTGTTTTACTTTCCGTTTTTGACGTTTTTTACATTAATTTTTTTCTTTTGCGTACAAGACTTTGTTGTATAATTATTTTTATTTTGATGCAGTTGGTTTGTTCAGATGCACGGAACAGTTGAATACGCGCAGTTTGTGTTACTTCGCAGGATGGTTGTTGTGTTTTGTATATTTGATGTCTTGCAGCATCGCTGTGCAGAGATATACTGAGGTTCGTCCAACAGAAATATATGATTTCATCCGGTCTATTTATTCTTAAGCCATGGAATGCCTGAGGCTGATGCGGTTTTAAAAGATTCAGAATTCTTTTTTTTGTTGCTTTGTATCGTTCAATGTTGTTTAGGCTAATACATCGTAATCCGCAGCTCTTGGCTTTCTCTCTGAGTGTTTCCTATCAATGGTTGCCTTGTTGCGTGTACTGAGAGCTGTAAGTCATGCTGTAGTTGTGGCTGTCTCGTTTAGCCTACTGTAGCTCAATTGTGTTTATCAACTCGCGTTCCTACTCGTTGTTTTATGATTTATTTAATCTGCGCTTTTTTAGATCTGATGAACTTTGCCTATGAATAATTAATTGCTAATAGATAAGATATTGCGTTAATGTTTTTGTGCTAATGATTTCAGATTCCGCAGTTGGTGACTTAAACGTATTGCGTTAATTATTCGCTCATGTTTATTTCAGCACTTCTCTTTCGATGAAGCTGGGCATGTGCTATGTATTTACTTCCATTGATTTGAGTTTTATTTTTTACGCAATTTGATTGGCCCGTGACAGCTGACGAAGCGACCTATAACAGGCGTTCGACGAATGGCAGCGCACCCGCACCTGCCGTACTGTGAGTGTCTAGCTCTTCTTCAAGCTTGAGTGTTGTTTAAAAAAGACAAAATGTTATTTGTACTAATGCTTGAATTATTAAGATTAACCTATGAGGTTTAGCCTATAGAGTATACGCTAAATTCTGCTTTAATTTATAAGCTGGTTTTTTTATGTATTTATTGCATTCACTGTTGGTCGCGCGAAGCTGGTTTTTTACTAGTTTCTCCTGCCTTCTTGTTACACTTATTTCTTATTAAATTTTAACCTTACCTTAACGTTTTTTCTTCAACTTTTGAGCGAATTACATTGACATGTGAAAGCTAATTTTTTCTGCCTGGCCTCGGTTGGGTTGAGCTATCGGTGTGGCACAGATCTGACCGGGTCGCAGGACGGCTGTGTGCGTCTCTGGGAATGGGGTCACCCCGAGTGCGTCAGTGAGCTACGCAAGCCCGGAGCTTTCCCCAAGGTCACCAAGGTCCTCTTCAACGCCCAGGGAAACAAGGTCGGTTCAGCTGAGGGCATTTTTGCTCCATTTTGGCCTGTTGATAGATAGATAATGTGACATTGATTGAGTTTATGTATGCTGGTGTATTTGCTTGCTATTGGCTTGAAGAGGGATCACGCCATATTTGCAATTCATGGAACCTGGTTCAAAGGCACTATGACTGGCAATTTGCGAACTGTGTCTATTTATTATTGATCACTGTTCTTGCTAGTTTGAAATCAACCCGTGCCTTTTGGATGGAGCCTTTAATTGCGCTGCTTGCTAAATATGCTTTTACTGTTTATAGCACGGCTACTGTGTGTGTGTTTTTTTATGGCGGGGTGTTGTAGTTTGGCGTGAGTGATACGGAGGGTGCAGTCGGCTTATGGCAAGTCAACCTGGGCCTCAACGTCAACAAACCATACCTCGTAGGAACAGTTTCCTCCCTATCAGTCACCATTTGAGTGTGTTAAATTTAGCAAATGTATAGAGCAATTTTAAACCCCTTGCAAACCAGGGAAAACTTGAATTGATTTGCAGCTCAGAGCTCTCCGGGAGTGTCATAAGGGGCGATTAAAGGAAGGCTTTTCTTCAAGGCACTGAACCTGACTGAAATTTAGTCTTCATATTGGATTCTCATCTAATTTTTCGTTTCTCTTCTTCTTCATCTTGTTATGATTCATACTGTTTGATATGTGACAGAGCCTCAAGTGTCACAGCAAGACGACGACGGACTTTGTTTTTGTCGGCTCGTCGAGCATGATCGCGACCGCCGGGCACTCCGTAGACAACCGCAATGTGTGTTTGTGGGACACCCTGTTGCCGCAACGCAAGGGTCCCGTGCAAGGTGACATTTTGTAGTCATTTAATTCAATTGTCGTGTCATTGCATCGTATAAACATTATTATTATTTTCTCTTTTTTCATGTTGCAAATGATATAGACCCTTGATGAAACATCTAACGTTTAACCTTATTTGTACATAATTATTGTCAACACTGTCATTAGTCTTCAGCATCATTTCATCCCCGCCCCGTGTCATATCATCCGCCCCCGCTCCGCCCCGTGTCATATCATTCCACCCCCGCTCCGCCCCGTGTCATATCATTCCACCCCCGCTCTGCCCCGTGTCATATCATTCCGCCCCCGCTCCGCTCCGTGTCATATCATTCCGTTACAGGCCCTGTGTCATGAATAGCTAGATGAAGATTTTTATTTCTCTGGAAGCTTGCGATTGACCATGATTGTATAGACTTAATAATTGTGTTGACTGCAAATAAAGCATGCTACTACCCATATCCCGCAGGGTTCCACTGCCACGTGGACGGCTGCCCGGCGCTGCTCTACGCCCCACAACACCAGGTCCTCATCAGCGGGGGCAAGAAGGGTGAGGTGTGCATCTTTGACGTGCGCACCCGCAGCCTGCGCCAGACGTTCACAGCACACGAGGGGTCTGCCATCAAGTGCATGGCGCTCGACATGGGGGGAGTGGGCGGAGGGGGGGGCGAGGAGTGCTTCGTGACGGGGTCGGCCGACGGGGACATCAGGGTAATGGCAATCTTTGAGTGTTTGGTACCGCTTGTGTATCGAGCATTTTATTGAAATATTTCAAATATTTATGTTTTTAAATTATATAGTCAAATGTTTGTTCCAAGTATTTTGTTGCTTGTGATGCATGAGCGCATGTCGAGATCCAGATCAAGATCCAGATCAAGATCCAGATCAGTAACGGATTCAATGGCGAAAGCCTCTTTGAATTTTTAGAAGTGTAGACTTTCGAGAAAATTTTTATGCATTTGATGCCAGTGATCGGGCAAGCGCTCTAGATGTCAATCTCTAGATTTTCTGCATAACCCGCAATGCAACTTTTTGTTGCTAATGGAGATGCTACTAGTGGCACAGGTGTGGGGTCTAGGTGTGCAGCCGCATCATTTTTAAATGCCGATGCTAATTGTGGCGCAGGTGTGGGGTCTAGGCGTGCACAACCTCATGTATCAGTTCCCAGGGGAGCACTCCAAGAGCTCGTCGCTCTTCCGCTCCAACTCTGCCGGGTCGGGCGTGACGCAGCTGCTGCTGGGGCCCAGGGGGCATCTGTTCTCATGCGGGGCCGACGGGTCCCTCAAAGTGAGGCAGCTGCCACACAAACGACCGTCCGTTCTGCTGCCCACTACGCACTCGTAGCGTGACGCAGTCAAGGTGTGACGCATTTACGGTCTAAATAACGCAAAGGATTTTTGATTTCTGGTGTCTGCCATTGAAGGCGAAGAAAAATATTGTGTTATTTACTTGCATACAAGAGTTGATGCGTGACGCAGGTGTTGGTGCGTCTTGTGAGATAGATTTCACTGTTGCACTGCTGTATGGAGCCGCTGCTAGTCCGTGAAACGTCTCGTTTGTGTGTGTACAGACAAATGTGAATATTTTATTTAGTCGATGTTCTCTGGCGCTATTCATAGAACTTACTTTATCTATCTGTCCGGCTCATGTGAATTATAAATAGATGATAGTTGTGCTACTGTCTGACGAACTGATTTGATTATGTGACGGGCTATTTGTGGTCAAGTAAATACAAGTTATCTGTATGTGGATTCAAATGGATGACTCGTTTAATGGACGATGAGTTTTATTTGCTACAGGCATGCTGCTAATAGTTTGATGAAGCATGTTGGATGCTGAAATCAAGGATGATTCTTAACTTTGGCTCGCGCATTGACCTAGATTTTTATAGGATTTGATTAAATTATGAAATACGGATAATAAATTTAATTACACGATGCTGTCTCTAGATAATGAGTTAAATTGGATGGCGCATGTAGATCTATCTACATTTAGATACAAATTCAATTGTATAACACAGAGTGATGATGATCCATTTTCTCCTTTTTGTGAATTAGAATTCTTAAGGTTGCTGTTCATTATGCACAACTGAGTCCTGTTGAGTGCTGTTTCAATGCAGTGCAGTGCGTGACAGGCTCAGAGTATCGGAACTTGAGGCTGGAAGCATAGTGTGTTCTATTATTGTTGCACAACACCTCCCGAGGACTTTCTCTCGAATAATAAATAGTCGGTCGCTCGGGGATGCGATGGCTGTGACTTTACTTCTGCGACATCTCAAGTTTAGCTCGAGCGTGAGGCTAGAGGGAGTAGTCGGATTAGATTTCTGTAGCTTTCCATCTGTGGATGTTTTAATAAGTATTAGTAGTTTATCGTTTCCTTCATCCTGTAGTGTTACAATCAGAGACTTCAGAACTAGAACTGGATCTCACATAGTCTGTCGGCGGCGTTGGCAGAAATGACTAAAAGTCGCCATTTTTCCACTCCGTTTTATGCAGCTAACGGCTTGCCGTTCGCTCATGCGTGAAGGCATAGGCCTGCGCTGACAAAGTATAATAAACAGTGGCAAGATTGCAGATTGGTGGGATCATTCGTCTGTGCTTAATGTGAGATCCAGTCCTTGTTCTGTCATCTTTGGTTACAATTCATTGTACATACAGTGTTACCCAGTGTGTGTCTATATTCCTCGCTGTCCATTGTTTTTGCTTCTCGTCGTGACTAAATTTTGTTCTTTTTTTCTCAATCTGCACATGTTGTAATGACCAGTTTAGTTGCAATACTTGTAATAGTCGTTATGCTGGGAAAGACGTTAGTTGTATATGGTCAGTTGCATTTAAAGATGGGCTAGTTTTGTTCACTGTATTCACTGATAACTTTGGAGTTAATTAGTTGAAGGATTGCAGGAAATCGACATGTGAGTGGGTTATTTTCACTGTATGATGAAAGTTTCCTTATGATTTAATTTTTGAATATTTGACTTTTATCAATAAATATATTGTGTATTAACGTGTTAAATTTCTTAAATATTTTTAATCCGAAAATATTTCATTCATTATGTGGAAAGCTATTTTTTCTGGAAAGTTTGGTTCGACAGTGTGAACCAAAAAATCGCGGTCAAACATTCCATACCTTGGATGGCATTCAAACCGGATTAAAATTTAATATTCAATTTTAAGTGACTCGGCACTGAGGTAATCACAACATAAGCCGTTCACGTTCACCTAATCGCTTGTCTGATTTTTAATATCATTGCAAAGTCATGTGTTAGAGTATTTTGCAATGCGCTATGATTTGTACCAAAAATCTGCACATTTCACAGTGCAATGCACTGTTTTCTGCATGATAGAACGCTTTATGAGTATTGTATTGTATATGTGTGAGCACATTCCATTTAGCAGGTTGGTTTACTGATATTACAGCTGTCGTTTGAACTGATTGTGTGCAAAACTGTGCATAATTATTCGCTGACGGCTGAAACTGTAAGTTTGAACAAAATGAGCTGCACGGAACAACATAGGTATGCGGGCGCATTGCTGCAGAGTAGTTAGTCTGAATTGAAGTACTGTCACAGATTTGCGTCTTTGGTTCATATTGTTGATTTCTATGTTTATATCTGGTGATTTTCTTTCCAATCTGATGTGTTGCCTATAAAGTTGACGCATATGTTACGTGCAGATGCTTTGTTCCAATATATGTGTCATATGTACTGTATGTGTGTCATGTTATGCTTGTCAGACCGTGACAATTGAATATTTAGCCATGAGGCTTTAACACTAAAACAACGTCCGAACGAATGGCACTTGAACACGGTGGACTGAAGATTTATAACGCTCTTCTCAATAACGCAATATTATTTCTATGAATTTAAGGATGAGTTTTCGGTTAGTGTAATCCGCTGGTTCTTATATACCGTACATTTTATGCTTATGAATCAGTTTAGACTGAATCATATGACCTATTGATCCCTTCATCGCTGTAGCGCGAGTAGTTTCATTCTGGCAGAAAAAATGTGTTAATGAGCGCGTTCCGTTGTAGCGGTAGATGGTGTTGTAATAGTGGCTGCTTGATTCAGAGATTATGTCTGTGTGTTTCATCATCAGTTCATGCATGCGTCGACAGTAGTCTGCACAAATCATCACATTGGATCGCACCAACATTCAATCGTCGCTCGCTCGTTTAATCGGAATAGTGGGACTATGCAGCGCTTTTGTGTTTAGAAGTCTAAAGTTGCATCTGGGCGGACTGAGTAGGGTGTTAGCCGACGTATTTCTTGTTTTCATTTTATTCGTCACAACTGATAATTATCGTAGTCCCACTGTTATGAACTTTAGAAGATTACTGTCGTGAATGTGACTACTTAGCTCCGTTAATATCATCATAATTATTTTGCTATTTTGCGAATTCGACTCGCATAGCCCAGGCTCAGTTATATGATCTGTAACTGACGCCCTGAGCAAGTTCTGCTATGCCATTGATAATGGTTATGATGTATGTTATTTATTGCGTGGTGCGATGTTTGAGGGCCACGCTGTATTATAAGCAGTGACACGGTCATTGCTTGATATGTCATTTAGGTCTAGTGGTTAGATGTAAAGGTATAATGCTAAACAATATCGTGCGCAACGCTGGGTGTTTTGATATTTATGAATAAAATAGAGTTTGTTTATTTTGCATCAAAGTGTGTCTTCCTCTCCGCTCTATCCATTGCGAAAAATCATTGTGAATGATGTCGTCGTGCGGTATTGGATGCATTGGTTGTCTGCACTCTCATTAAAATAAGTTGTCTTTTTTTGTTCGTTGCTACTCTGGTCTAAGTTCTTGTTATCAAATTTTAAAAGTAGTTATTTCAATTATTGTGTTTGTAAAAAGTCATTGACTAAAATCTATGCTGTAGAGTCATCCTATGACTAAACAGTTTCATACGCACAAAAAGTATGTGCTGCATCACACGCTTGAATATTACAGTGTCATGTAATCATTGCTGAAGACAAAAGTGTCTGATGGATGTGCATGCTCATAAAACACAAAAAATGAATACTTGGCTAATGAAACATAGCATAAATTATGCAAATGTTCCTGCTATTAAAATTTCTACTGAACAGCATCAAAATAGCGAGGAGACAAAGTCAATACAGGGTGGGTTGCAAATTCAAAAGATATCTAATATCCGGGAAACTGTTTCGAGAGAAGGCTATTCGATAACGTCATTGTTCGAGTCTAAAGTAAGCAATGTTCCACTAAGATTTAAATAGAATTTTTGTGCTAATTTGTACAAAAGAATTCAATTTATTATGACACAGGATTATGACATAGGGCAGAAATAATTCTAATGCGAAGTTTTACACACTGCTCGGATGAACAGTTTGTTGAGATTTTGACATTGCTGCTGTGCAGCGCCTGCGACTGTAAAATGGAGATTCAAAACAAAGATGGCGGAAAAACTTGAGATTGTGGTACAGTGCTAAAAATTATTCCGTGTCCCAAACGAGGGTCGCCGGAAGAAGTTTTAAGTTAGGAATTTGCATATATGTGTATGTTGCACATTGTTATTTATTAAGCGCAAAATTTGTGTGGTTTAATTATTGACAAAATGATTCGATTTTTCATGTGTTTAGCGGGTTTGTTTCGATAGCTGCGCCTACCAACAGGAAAAACCCAATGCTGAGAAATATTCTAAAATTTGTTGCCTTGAACCTATGTTGCTTTGAAATTTGGCATCGTGACGTTGATTATTTTGTAGGTTGTGTAAAAGTAAGTTCGAACTACAATTTTGTGACATAAACACATTACCGTATTACATACGCTCTCGATTGCCCTTCAACGATAGCCTGAGTTCTTCTTCGTTTGAGATAAAGGGTACTTTCATATCATGAGATCCAAGCACTTGTTCCTGAAACTCAGGCCCATTTTCTAAATACTTTTTTGTTGTTTTTTAAGTAAACACCAATTTAATTTGGATTTTATCATAAAGATTTTTTTTCAGAGAATAGTTGAATCCTTCCTTCTGCCAGAACTTCAGTTTCTCCTTCGTCTACTCAATCAGAATCACTACGGGCGCAAGACCGAACTGCTGCAGAGGGCGCTAGCTATCATCTCTAACGGAGTGTCTCGTGAGATTATGGACGAAATACGCCGAATACACGGGTGACAGTTGATCTCCGCTTCGTTTTAATGCTCAATTTTGCTTAATTAATAGATAGCGTGTTACAACAATGATAAAAGCAGGTTCTATTGCAAGGACTAGACAGATTTGTTTTGAGTTTTATTTTGCATAATGAGCTTAAATTGTGACGATATTCATTTTTGATCAAAGCTTCAACTATTTATTGAAGCACCGAGTATTTGTGCATCTTTGATAGCGTTTGAAAATTAACTGCTGAACTGTTGCCACTACTGCAGTCAGAAGTATGCAGCCTTGCCCGGCTACCAGCCTGCGCCGGGATACAACGGCTATCAGCCGGCTCCGGCCTACAACGGCTACTACCACAACGCGATGAACAATGCTGCGATGGCCCCTGCGCGTGAGTCTATTGTTTCAAATGTACATTGTATTGTATTGTATTGGCAATTGTATTGGCAACTTTTAATTGACTAAGCGTAATTGCCTATTGTTTGAAGTCTCTAAATCTGCTGGACAAACACTAGTTCTAATACAGCAATCTCGTTATTCATGATGGTCATTAACCTACATTTGTTGCATTCAGTTGTTGATTTGCAATGCCTGACATATAATAATTTTTTAATGCAATTTTTATGCTGGATGTCAATATTATTGCTTTAGACTTTGGAAAAATTTATTATTTTTTGTGATTAACATTCTCTTATGTTATTTATTTTAAGATGTTTGATTTGTGCTCACAGCTCACACTTCCCTGCCGCCCCACCCGCCCGAGACTCTAGTGCACATTCAGCTCAAGACGTCGCCGTTCTTTGAGAAAACTCTCGGTCTGTTGGCGCCGTCACGCCTCGGTGAGTCCGTCACGGTTCAGTGATAATTAACTGCTGCGTACAACTGTACATGATCGGGTACTTCCCGATAGCCATATCCCAATAGCCATTCAACCATTTCATCAGTGCGTTAATATTGCCGTGACATTGTGTATTATGAGGTACTTATTGTTAGTTCTATATTTACCATGCCGTATTAATTCTGTATTAGTGTTATAAATTATGCTCTATTGTATCTGCTGGTAGTCACACCTGTAATGGCACTCATTTTTGTCTAGGAACTGGCATTTTTGTAGCGGCTTTGCAGAGCGTAGGCAAATTTTGAGAATTAATTTGACTAGCGAGTCAAGATTATGTGTAATTACATGCGAAGATTTTGGCTTGATTTTGGTAAAAGCATCGATCGGATTTTCAACGGCTGTGAAAGGTTCAGATTTCTATGGCAGGGAATTCCTGTGCAATACAATTTAATGTGCCGTGATCATTACTTGGGCAGGCTTCAAACGAAAGCATAATTTACATCTGATTTCAGTATCCACGTAGATTCAAGACGGCAACAATTATTGTGTTCAATTTACGCGCAGTTTCGGCGCGGTTTACGAACAGTTTGTTGGAGAGCAACTTTGTCTTTCTTCTCAGCAACAGTCAGCTTGACCAATGCGCCAGGGCGAGGTGTGCAGGAAAAAGTCTTATTTACTAACTCGTATGAGTTAATGCATTCTCTTTGTTTGACCCGTTAAACTTTATAATTATCAGTATAGCGTGTTACCAATATATAGATGTTGACCGTTTGACCATAAAGTCAAATTTTGAAACACGTAGTTTATTCTATGTCATGCGATTACTGTGGGTATTAATTTGTGTAGTTGGTTAATCTGAACGCTCTCAGTTCAATCTTAGGACTTCAACTAGCCTCCTTGCCGGCAATGCGTGATTGAAAGTGTCGAAAGCTTTGGAATAGTGTAATAGGTTGCTAGTCTAGTCTTCAATTGTAATTTAAGTTTTTAGTCAAGGGCAAAATGGTGTTTTACTGAGTAAAATTTGAATCAAAATTAAATTTGTAGCTTTGTATTTTTATTTTGTTATTAAAAAAATTAATTTGTTCTAATTGCTAAAGCTTCGCATACGGTGAAAGTTGATAATGATTATTTGATTAAATGCGAATTGAATAATTCTTCTTCTTGTTGACCAGATGTCAGGTTCATATGTTCTCTGGTTGACCAGATGTCAGGTTCATATGTTCTTTGGTTGACCAGATATCAGGTTCACTTGCGAATGTTCCGCGCTGACTTGACTACACTTCAGGCCGACTACATCCCTGCGTTGATCAACGTCACGGTCAACTCCGCTCCAGTCACACTGCCGGTAACACGCCATTGGCTTGGTTCTGCCGTCTCTACTGCTCCATTTGAAGGATGTTGTTAGGAAAATAGACTAGCTTTAGGGTTAGCTGTTTGGCTCTTATTTTTAGTTCATTCAAAATGTTATTAAGCGATAAATTACCTATAGTGCATATTATGAATGACGTTAAACATAAAGTTTTTCATGTAATTTTTATGGAATGAATTTCTTGCAGGGTATCGTGTTGTATTTACGCTGTGTTTCGTTGCCCGGTGCAGCCGCTGCCGCCACCCAAACAGCCGGGGGTGCAGCCCAAGCGCCCCAGTCAGCCCGTCGACATCACGCCACTCTGTCGGCAGATACGCAATCAGATCTGTGTCACCTGGTCCGCCGACACCGACCTGGTAAAACATCAATGACCCCGTTTGATTCATGTCTGCAGCTAAAGGGCTTTTTAGTTCAAATCTTTTGCTTTGGGCGAACAACATGTATTTATTTCTCTTCGGAGATTCTCTCTTGAATTCTTATTGTTTGAAACGATCTTTCGAGAGCGTGAAAAGAAAAAAACTGATCTATGATTGAAAAAGATTTGTGTTCAAAACAGAAAGAAATAGTGATACCGGTAATGATGATCGGAGGAGATCGTCATCGGTATTGGTTGTTGGCTGTGTGTGCAGTCACTGGGCGTGTGTGTCGACTTGGTGCGGAGACACAGCGCGAGCGCGCTGGTGCAACGACTCAAGCAGGCTGGAGTGCGTCACCCCAGCCTCACGCGCAAGCTCAGTAAGCACCGACAAATTAGGCAGTACGGTTTGGATTTTTTGCGTTTTTGAATCTTTCTCGTTAATAAAACAAGTTGGCCAGCCAAATAATTTTGTAGTTTTATTATAGTTTTGTTTTTCAAAAGTTTGTATATTTTCACTCGACTCGGTGAACAGTAATCTTCTATTTATTGAGAATGCTTAAGGCTGAATAATTCATTTACTTCTAATCTAGCCACTAATTAGAATAAAAGAACGAGCGTTGTTGTTGACAGTCAAGGAGAAGCTGGCTCAGGACGCAGACGGGGAAATAGCCACGACCAGCCTTCGCATCTCACTGCTATGTCCGGTGAGCAATAGCTGTTGCGCAGTGCCCATATATATTCAAGATGGACGAGACGATGAGAAGATACAGTGAAGTTTCAAGCAGTTGAAAGTTTTGTGATCAACAGATTGTGAAGTCTTGACTTTTGGCCTAGGACAGTTTATAACTCTTCTTCTGGTCGGTGACAGGAAGGGCATCTGAATATATGGTGCATATGGCGCTGCCGTGTCGCGCCTACACCTGCTCACACCTCCATTGTGGATATCATTGTGTGTGGTGGGTGTGTCACAGCTGGGCAAGGTGCGTATGACGCTGCCCTGTCGCGCCCACACCTGCTCCCACCTCCAGTGCTTTGACGCGCCCACCTTCCTGCAGATGAACGAGCGCAAGCAGACCTGGGTATGTCCGGTCTGTGACCGGCCCCTCGACTTCAGCAACCTCTTCATCGACGGGTCAGTAACACAGCGTACCGGGGGGGGGGATGGGTTGCTCATTAGGGGGCGTCGTGGCAATTGATTTAATTATTTGAGTAATCTGATGAATTGAATGGTTTTAATACTTGCGACAAAGCATTTCCAATGCAGATTTTTGCTCACTCGGCTTCAAATATCAATCAATTAAATCAGTGTTTTCAGTCAATGCATGGAGTGTTATACGTACTTACTATTGACTACTAGATTAGTTCTGTTCAATGCGATGGTTATTGTTAGTTGCTTCTATGCTTTTTATGCTGTTTTCTTTTAGTATTTCTAGTTTCTCATTTATATTATGATTTGTTTAGTGATCAATTTGAGCTTGTTTGATGACAATCGCTGTCTGGTATCAGACTGCAGTCTGACAGCAGACTGAGCTTGTTTGATGACAATCGCTGCCTGGTATCAGAATGCAGACAGACAGCAGACTGAGCTTGTTTGATAACAATCGCTGTCTGGTATCAGACTGCAGACAGACAGCAGACTGAGCTTGTTTGCTGAGATTAGAGATATTTCTTTAGCGACTATTGTTGGTAGATATTGTAATAGTCGAGCAATGAATATTTTGAATTTAAGTATTATGTGTTGTATTGTGTGCAGATTGTTCAGTGAGATCATAGCGGGGTCCACCGCCACTGACGTCCACCTCACTGACAGTGGCGACTGGCAGGTCCTCGACGGCCATTGTTCTCCTTCCGACCGACCTCACGTCGCTGATTGGCCGTCGCAGTTAAACAGGCAGTCACTAGACAGCAACGACGACGATGAGTGCTTCTGTACCTCAGACGGGGAATTGGCTCCTGTGTCTGTAGTCAAACCAATGGAGCAGCAGCTGACCAATGGTAGCTCAGAGTTGAATTATTCGACACGTATTACGCGTTCTGGGCGCTTTCAATTAAATTGAGAGTCAGCGTGAGACGGGAGGAACAAAAGACATGTAGATAAAGTTGGTCAATCTCAAAATGTCTTTTGTGGGTTGTCATAGTGTGATGCCAACAGTGCGTTCACAATTATAAATATGGCTTGTGTATTCTAGAAGAGAATCATTGCTGCGAGAAATGGTGTATCTTTTCCACATTGCCATTAACTGTCTTAGCATTAAATTAGCTACTTGTCTGGCATCCATTGCAATAGTGTACTACACGGAATTAATGATAACGAAAGATTAAATCTTGTAATAATTTTAAATAACGTATAGTATTATAGTCAAGCCGATCATAACTTAATGCACCAGTCAGTAATTTCTTGTTCAAAATGCCGATGCCATATGGGACCTGTGTATTATTCGAGATGTGTGCTATTAATGCTGCTGACATTGGAAAAAATTGATATTGAATTTGTTTTAAAATAAATTTAATTGCTTTGGTTTTCCAGTGCCTGTGCTGCCCCCTGCCGCCGAAACTTCGACAATCGATTTGACCGAAACAGACGACGAGAACGACGAGCCTGCAGCTAAACGCCATCGCGCTTCCGTCCAATCACAGCCCAGCTCACCGACCCAATTCCGACCAATCACGCCAGATGATATTATGCGTCAGTGCTCTCCACCAATCATAACTCTTGACTCACCTCCTCCACCTCAGCGGACTTTGGATACGCTCCCCCCTCAAAGCACGCCCCCCCCTCGAAGCAGCCTTTTGGTGAGAGCACCTCCGCGCAATGACAACTCGGGCGCTGTTTTTCCAATAAATCCAATAAATTTTCCAATAAAGAATGCTTCAAGTTCCCAAAGTTCTTCAAATGTCAAAGTCGCCACCGGAACCGGGGAGTCGACCAGCAGTCGTAATTCTTCTCCCTGCTCTACAGGGGCGCGAAACAGCCCTCCGAACCTCCACAGGGTACAAGAACATGAGCCTACTAGCAGTGGAAGCGCAGTTTATACCAACTTGGACGATCAGCATTCTTCGACTCCTTCGACTAGAAACAGTCCATTACGTTTTACGCCACCCATTGCATTAAAGGTGGCGTTGGCGCAAAACACACCCCCCTCTATCAACAACGTTACCCCATCGAACGTACCCCGACCAAAAGTGAGTGGTGAAAGAACAACATCGCCTCTTCAAAACTTATTACCCCTCTATTCCCCTTCACGCGACATTGGCGATGGCTCCACACCACCGCACTCATCCAAGTCACCTCCCACACTGGACGGACAAGTGGTAGCCCAGCTCACAGCGCTTGATGGACATGTACCAGTCCCGCCTCCTCCGGTGCTGCCGCAGCATCGGCGACATGTGATATGCGCCGTCCCCCCTTCCATGAAGTCATCGTTGAGTCTGAAGCGTCCTCGGCCTGGAGGATCGTCTGACTCGGCCGCTGCTACGAACGAGGCTCCAGCAAGGTCTTCAGCCCCTCGATCGGTTTACACTTCGTTGGCTGCGCCGGCTCATACCTCCGCGACGCTCATGACACCGGCTCTAAAGTCGAGCGTTGAGCCAGCGCGATCTGTATCAGTGTTAGAGGCTGCGGCGCAGTCTGCCAAATCTTTGCCCAGGCCGGCTCATTCTATCAAGTCCTGGCTGGAGTCTGCTGATGCAGCCAGGCACCGGCTGGCTCATGCCAATGCCAAGGCCCTTCCGCAGCCTGCGCACCAGTCCTCCAAGTCTGTTTCTCTGTCGACACATATGGTTGCACAAAAGTCCCTTACACAGTCGGCACATTCCTCTTCTCAAAAGCCGTCGAGGCTGGCGCCTGTTTCCGCGCACTCGTCTAGCGCCCGCACTGTGCCAACCAATAGCTTTGCGAAGTCAGTACCACCTTGTGCCCACAGTACTTCTAAGTCCCTACCACAGCCATCGCCTAAATCAGTTCCGCATCCATCCCACCATGCGTCCAAAATATCCCCGCAGCCCACCCACCGTGCGTCCAAAATATCCCCGCAGCCCGCCCACCATGCGTCTAAGTCCATTGCACAACCGATTCACCACACTTCTAAGTCGCTTCCACCACTCGCTCACCTTTTGTCAAAAACTTCTCCACAGCCTGCCCATCATGTTTCTAAGTCTCTCCCACAGCCTACCCATTACACATCTAAACCGCACCCACAGCCCGCCCACCACACCTCCAAACCGCACCCACAACCTTCCCACCACACGTCTAAATCCCTCCCACAGCCAGCCCATGCATCTAAACCGGCCCACCCACACCCCTCTCATTCGTCAAAGGCCCGCCTCATGTCCACCACATCCCATACCGCAATCCCTCCCCCACCACTGAGCCCCCCTCCATCCGCCGCCGAGGGGGGGGCCTGTAAGCCCCCTGCGGCGTGGCGCTACGTCGCGCTGCGCCCTCCCGATGACGTCATCGATATCACTGGTGATTCCCCGGCGGATCAGCCGCGCTGTCGGCTTGTCATCAGGCGTGAGCCATGCTCCGGCGCGCCGAGTCGAACACCGTCGTCAGAGGGGGCATTGCGGGGAGATGGGGAGTTTAGGGGACAGGGTGCGTCTAGAGGGGGGGGTACAACAGCAGGGCGGGAGGCAAGGGAAGGGTCGGGGGAGTCTGGAACCCGCCCGAGGGAGAAAGATGCGGGATCAAGAGCCGCCGATGGGGGCGGGAGGGAAGAAATGCGACGGGGGGTAGCACCACGACGGATTGTTAACGAGTTTGAACAAGAGAAGCTGAGCTAGGGAAGAACTGAAACCAGAAGGGTTTGTAATACAAAGATTTGAGTGTGTGGAAACAGCGTAACATTTGGTTCTATGATGCATTGTCTGGTGAGAAATTGATTGATTGATAGACAGCTGAGTGGACCGCGATCTATAGGCAGCAGGCAACCGACTGACTGCACCAGTATTGTACAAACTTGGTTCGGCGCTTCCTTCATGATATCTGTGAACCTGAGAAACAAACTGAGGTTGATATTAAAATTGGTTTAGGGGCCGTTTCAGCGTCCAGGGACATCATCGGGGACCTCAACAGAACATCATTGTCTGGGTGTTTGAGCCTGATGAACGATAGCTCTTGTTTGTGTTTCTGTCGATATGGGTGTAGTCGTTCGCTGCGAGAGTATTGTAGTATCCAGTCGAAGCCTTGGCATTAGTGACGAACGGGAAAAACTGCGGCGTGTGCTTCTTTCTACGATCAGTATAAATTAAATGTAACTGAATTGGTGGATGTAGTAGGACTGGGTGACTGCCTGGTCACTGGTTTGAGTGTATTGCGGAGCTGTGTGGATTGGCTAGATGCCTAGACTAGTCGATGCCTTCTCACATTATTCGTTGTTTTGAGACTTGGCTTAGTTCCATTGGTTGCCTTGTTTCTCGTTGAATGGTAAATTAAACGGTTGGACTTAGGCGCACCGCAATTAAAATGCGATTTTCAATTTAAATGAGGCTATACGTGTGCGAATGTGAATTATTTATTGGTTGCTGACTGCATTGATTTAGTCTGACCGTTGTTTGGGAATATGACTACACACAAATAAACTCAGGAGGCGGATGTTGGCATTGTTGTATTATTAATCGTTTTGAACTATGCACGAATTCTTTTTTGCACGCCGCGACTAAGTTGATATTGAGTTGATTATGTATTCGTTCTTGAAAGGTTAATTGGTTTAATATTATCCTGTCCTAGCCTAACGCTACTTCTGTGCAAAATGCCTAAATTAGGGCAACCAAAATTCTCTGCTGTAGTGTTGTTATGTCTTCGCATCATAATATAGATCACTGCAGTTAGGCTTAGAAACGCGTTTGATACCTAAGATTTATAAGTTTCATTATGACTATTGATTTTGCATTATTTACTTAGATGATTTTGTTTTTCATCTTGCTGAACATCTCGTCCTTTCATGAAGGTCGCCATTAATGGTCTTCAAAGATAAGATTATGGTATTTGGGGTTGTAAAATTGTAGGTCTCGTGTTGTTCAATGAAGATAGATATCATTTGTTAACGTACTGACGATCATTTCACTTTTTCATACCGCCATTATTTTTTGCAAACAGATTTCGATCATACTTTTTGTAAGCCATTTGTTGCTAATGATTCTGTGAGATCTGCTCACCAAATTACAAGGTGTGTTGCACCTTGTAATTTTGCGATAATTGGCAATTTTTGACTTTATCAAGAATATTTGTTACGATTTCATAATCGCCATTGGGTCATTGAATGGCTGTTTGGCAGCAAAGCTGAGGCCTACTTGGCTGTTATAATTTATTAGTAGCTTTAATTTTTTTGTTATGTGATGTGGGGTTTATTCTAACACCCTTGTTCTTTTGTCAGTCAGGGATCTACGCAAGTAAGGGGGCACAATAGTTACAACCTAAACCAGTTCAGAATGGGGGTTTCTGTCGGCTTCAGAGTTGGGAGTCAGATCGAGGTCATTGTGAATGTCTGAATGAAGAATATTTCGTTTTTTTTGTTGCGATGAATAAAAACGGTTTAAATGGTTTCGTGATAATTATTTGAATTGTGTTGTAGCTTTAATTTTGTAAACTAATTTAAATGTCTTCAATTATCATATAACTGAAGTCCAAAAGGCAGGGCGTATTTGAGTAATTACAAGCTTAGTGGGTTAATCCGATCATTAACAGGCCCCAGCGTTCTAGATCAATATTACTTTGCTAACATGTAGACATGCATGCCTAGGCTATATTATTTTAAAATATTTCTGTTCACGATCGATGCCGTAATGGTAAGCTAACTCTGTGGAGACAATTTATCCCCCACCCACCTCCCCCTGAGAAAATTGTGTTTTGCACAAGACTAGAAGGCGAATGTTGAAACCAAAATATTCTAACTGCATGGAATCGACGCCGCAAGTTCTTCAAGGCTCCATAACGACGCCTTAAAATGTAAATTTTAAACGTGGTTGACAGCTTGGTGAATGAAAAGAACGGACACAATCAATTTACGAATGATCATATTGAGTACTTCTGTAGAATAGGACTTCTGTAGAATAGGACTTCTGTAAAAGATGAAATTTTTGTGTGCATGCCATTTTGGTGAATTCAAATTAAGCAATATACAACGTTTATGCGTTATGGTAGTTTGTTTAGCGGGGATATTTGTCATTCGCTTTCTGTGATATACATGCTCAAAAAACTAGTCTTACAACTGGACACATGGTGCCCACAAAGCTTTCGCAGTTTGAGCCTGTACATCACAGAAAGCGAATGACAGAAAATATGTTCATTTCCAGATCTCTGTCTTTAAAATAATCCATGAGAGATTCAAGTGACTGCAACAAAACATAGATATTTTACTTTCGCTTCCAACTGATTTGTGCCATATACGTGCTC
>JAQIWG010001670.1:0-23299 GCA_034695025.1 Chamaedrilus cognettii | reverse complement strand
CTACGATGTTCATCAATATGCTGTGCAGGCATACAGGACGCTACGATGTTCATCAATATGCTGTGCAGGCATACAGGGCACTACGATGTTTATCAATATGCTGTGCAGGCATACAGGGCACTACGATGTTCATCGACATTCACGGTAACGCGGAGGCCAACTACACGATGCTCGCCGTGCTGGAGGACAAGCAGCCGGTCGGACAGTTCAGGCACTCCATGCAGCCCGTGGCACACTTCATGACGCAGGGCGTCAGCATTCCGGTAGTATCATCAGCGAACTTAATCTTACACCACTTTATCAGCGCAGGCTGTGAAGGGCTGAATTAGCGAAGAGCTTGCAGCTTGCAGACACCATTTTATTACATACACGCAGACCTCAAACGAATCTAATCTAACCGGACCGTAAGAGTCTTTGATACTACACACGGACCTTAAAACTCAACCCCCCCCTTGGAAGTAGATTCAAGATCCTGTGCGGTAACAACGACTATTACAGTCCGGTTCAGTGCCTCGGTGTCAAATGATCCCCCTTCTTTAATCGCCTTTTACTACTCGCCTGGGGAACTCTGAGCTGCAGACCTCTTCTCTCTTTACCCCCAGATTTCAGGGAGTAAAGTCTGCCATCTCAGTCTGTTTTCTTCACTCCCTCTCTCTGAAGTGTGCTACCGCGTTGCAGGTCCTTGGCTTCCATTTTTATTCTTGACCCCTGTACGCAAAGTTTCTTATGATTCATCTTCAAGTTAATCGTTTATCTGCAGCGTTTATCTGCAGCGTTTATCTGCAGCGTTTATCTGCAGCGTTTATCGGCAGCGTTTATCTGCAGCGTTTATCTGCAGCGTTTATCTCTCAATCTACTTCCATTCTTTTCCATAAGGAAAGTAAAATAATGAGTCATTTAAAATTGTAATTCAAGTCAGTTAACCCCCAGTCGGATATTTTAGTTAAAATGCACATTTCAACTGCTAATTTGCGACTTTGCGACTTTGCGACTTTGCTTAGCAAAGCATCCACTCTCGCCTCCTCGACACGCAGCGAGTCTCGACAAGTGTCTGTTTGGCATGGCGCTATTTTGAAGCCTTTTTCATCTTTTTTCTTCACTATAATGCAGCAAAACCAATTTAGGTATTAATTTTTTTAATATGTTGTTGAAGTAGTGACCGTCAGAGAGAGTGCTGATTGGTTACAGCAATTCAAGCTGGATCACCCTATCCCGTGGATAGGGGGCAGACCCCCAGCCAGTGAACCACACTGCGGCTTTGACGGACTCAAGTGTGACCTCAAATCACGTGAGTCGGAATAAAAAAGAACATTTTTGTATAACGTCCCCAAGCTTAACGTTCCTTAATGGCTTGTTGGCTAGGAGGTTAATTATGCAATAAATGTAGTGCAATAAATGTAGATGATTATGTTGCTAATACACTTATACTGGGTACAAAGAAGATGGTGAGATCAACATATATCGTGTAAGTTCCAAGTTAATGTCAATTTTTGACTCCGTGATGCAAATTTGTTTTGATTTCTTTATTTTCGTATATTATTTGACAGATTTACTGGCTTTTCGTCAATAAAATATTTATATAGATTACATAGATTTTATTTGAACTATCTTTTTTCGTTTTACAGAAAAAGGTACCAAACAAAGAAACCAAGCCAAACCAAAAAAATCAAAAGATACCAAAGCAAAATGCATCACAATCCATATTTAGAGTCTTGAGTTAAAGGTAATGATCTAAATTAGCAATAATAGCATCAATTGTGTCTATTTGAAGAGCTGCTGTTTTATATAACGAATGAGTTTTGTGTGTTGTCTCACAGAGTGGCCCGTCGCTATCGTCTGTGTCGTCAGCACCTCTCTCATTGCCATCGCTATCGGCTTCTTCCTCAGGTCCCCCTTCCGTTCTGTTTCTGTTTTATCACGTTTATTGCTTGAGTCATACATGACGGTATGCAATTTCGCATGCAGTGAATTAAAATAACGAGGTTAAAGAGAAGGAGATATAATTACTGAAATGTTGAATGCCTATGCTTTACTGCATATTTCATTTCACATTACCTAACAACTGCATCTTTGATATTGAGAAATCTCAATTTGTAGAGCAGACATTTGATTAACAAGCAGATTGGTCATTTGACTTAATTGGGTTTGATTTATACGTCTTCAATATTTTTGAATACTTGAAACACTAATACTTCTGCGAGTAGATATTTGACACCTTTATTTTGCATGTATAGGAGCAGATAGTCCAAAATGATGTATGTTTTCGCGCTGCATTGGCTCAGGCACTACATCTACGAGCAGAAGCTGGCCAGTCTGCTGTGGAAGATCGATTACAAGGATCTGATGATGGTTGATTCAGACATCGAGTCGACTGTCTCTGAGAAACCAATGGTAGGTTTGTGCGTATACGTGACACGCTTGCCTTGTGGTGTATACTTTGTTTCGTAACTTTTTTTTAGCAAACCCTGTAAATGTCAAAGTACAGATTAAAAGGAAATTTTGACTGAATTGTAGGAATTTTGTTTTGGGTTTATGTGTCTGAATTCACTATGGTTTGTATGCATCTGTGACCTATACCATTGAATATATCCTAATTTTACTTGCGCCTGCTACACTGAAAAGTTATTTAAATTCTTCAAATTTTGGAAGTTTAAATAATTGTTTCTGGAATTAGACTATTAAACACTATTTGTTTTCCGATACGTCAGTACTGCACAAGCATATATTTATTTAGCAGCTTATTTATGATTGGTTGCTGGCTGGCCAATAGCGAAGCGTATTTGGTCGCCTCAGTAGCCTATCATCAGAGTTGTTCCGTGAGGACGCTTCCTACCCTGCAATCGGTCAACCCTGCATGAAGGTAACTCATTACTTTTGACACCTTTTTAGAAGACATGTTATTTCAAATTTTTGTCAAGGATGAACTTTAATCAATGTTTTCATTCTCTCTAGCCTAATGAGGGTCCCAAAACAAAGTGAATAGTAGCAACAATGAACTAATTTAACATGCAATATAGAGAGTTTAGAGAAAAAGAGGCAACAATCATCAATAAAACAACATTGAACTAGCGCAACAATGTCTTGCATTTGGTATTACCGACTGAACTGCTGCTGCGGTCATTTTCGTGTGCAGAATAGCTGCAGCGCACCCTTTGTATTCTCGGAATTGCGTGTCGTTAGATGCGTTCGTCAGGTAGCAATACTTGCATGTTATCGCTTCATTCCCAGTTGGCGCCACTAGACCATGTTGTCGCATTCGCCAGATGGCGTCCTACAAGGGTCAGCTCGTGGCGCTGAAGGTGCTGCGGCGGCGTCACGTCGAGATGACGCGCGCGGTCAAGAAGGAGTTGTACGGCATGAAGGAACTCGCGCACGACAACCTCAACGGGTTTGTGGGCGCGTGCGTCGAGTCTCACATGGTCTGCATCGTGACGCACTACTGCGCGCGCGGCAGCCTCAGGGTGAGTGGGGGGGAGGGGAGGGTAGGGGGGTGAACGGAGAGGTGAGAGTGACTGCCAGAACTTGTCTGCTGCTCTCTAACTCTTAAATCTTGTAAACAACGGCACATTTTTTTTACTACTTTGCACCAACGCTTATAGACAATGTGAATGGTTCATGGAGATTGACGTAAAAAGAGAAAAAGTTTGCAGTCAGAGTTGCTCAGATAAGTCGTAGAAAGGAGATCAGCTTAGCCAATTATGTGCTTGTGATCAAATTGGTGCTTTTTGAGACCCATCAGCTTTTTGTGCTACTACCGTTAAAAAAGTCCACATGCTGTAGAGCAGTGCTGATGCCATTTCGTGACACTTTGTTGACAGGACATTCTTGAGAACGACAACATTCACCTCGACGACATGTTCATCGCCTCGCTTGTCTTTGATCTCATCAAGGTAAAGCGCGACCACCGAACGTTTTTTAAATAGCAGAACAGAATCATTGAATGACTTTCATCTTTCTTGAATTGTCTGATTAGCGTTGATGTAGATTCCTCTTTTTTTACAATCGATGAATTTGTTCAAAGTTATTGATCTGTACTGCCCTTGCAGTGCATTCAAAAAGAATAATTATGTCAAGCTCTATAATGGCTTTCAATGGCTGTCTTTGGTGCTGTACGCAGAACTTGATGTCTAATTGGCTGTACGTGGTGCTGTTCGCAGGGCATGATATTCCTCCACGACAGTGAGATCGTCTCCCACGGCAACCTGCGTCCGTCCAACTGTCTCGTCGACAGCCGCTGGGTGCTGCAGATAGCTGACTTTGGGCTGCACAACCTCAAGGGCCGCGAGGGCGCGCTCGACGACACGCAGGAAAGTGCGTGCACACCTCTATATCGTCTGCATTTTAAATCTCTATAAATTATCAATGTAATTCAGAATCAGGTCTAGATATTATCTGACATCAACGGTCATAGTTGCTCGTAGTGCGTCCTTAAATAAACCGAAAGAAGAAGAAGGAGAAGAAGAATCAATCTTAGCTGGACTGACCTTTCTTATTTCGTCCATAGCCGGACTGATGAATTGTTATTCAGAATGTTAATATGAATGTGAATCCAACTCGGGCAAGGTAAAAAATGCTATATCTTCGTCGTTAATAAATCGCACACTTATAACGCGTTTGTCGTAAGTGTGCACACCTTTTTATCGCGTTCGTTGTTCAGAGCTGCTGTGGTACGCGCCCGAGTTGCTGCGGAGACGTGACGTGACGCCTCAAGGCTCGCAGAAGGGAGACGTCTACGCGTTCGCTTTCATTCTCTACGAAGTGCACGGGCGCAAGGGGCCCTGGGGCCGCCGACATCGTAACTACTGCTGCGCCTATATTACACTCACTCACTTATTAACTTTATTTTTGATTCACTAACTTTGACGTGGATGTTAATTCGACTTTTTGATTCATGCATATTGCGCAATAAAAAAAGCAATATAGTATGATAATTCTTGGAAAGAAATTAAATTAGCTTATTGGAAGAGTGATGCAATAGACTACTGTGACTTCATTTGTGCATTATATCAACGAGTACATTAAAACAACTAATGAGTCATTGTGTTTATTAGCACTGTTTGTGCTAATAAATAAATTGAGAACGGACTAGTTTTCCTGGAAGGATCAGAGGACAGTGGGTGAGTGTTTGTAAAATTCTTACTTACAATGAATTGAGTGTAGTGGACACTGAAATAGGTGCTGTCATTCACTTAAATTGATTATAATTCTGTCACCCGAACAACGAGAACTGACAATCCTGAGCAGTATTGAAAACTGTACCCCATAAAAATAAATCCCGTTACGATGCAATTGTGCCTGAAAATAGGATAAGAATTGTGCGCATTACTTTACTGTTTGACTGTGTGAATACATGCGTTATTTTTTTTCGATGTGTTCAGGAAGAGGTCCGGCCCCTGAGGCGAGTCAGGGCGATAAGGACCCCCTGACCGACTGGTGCAACGGCCTCTCCGATCTCGGTGTGTTGCATAGCCTACACGCTTGTAATTCTTATTCTACACCTTTTTTACTGTCCACAGGATTCAATTAGATGCTTCGAAGCTATCCATAGATGAAAAGTATATGACATATTTTTTGTATGAAGACTACGATAGTTGAGTGATTGGTTTCAATATTAGTTTAGTTGGGAAAATCACCTGTTTGACTTCTTTCGGAATTCACAGCTTCCTGACTGCGGTTATTCTATGCCACTATTCTCTGAGCCTGTGTCATTAGTCAATATTGAATAGTTCTAAAACTAAATAATAAGCCTGTCGGGCCGGGAGAGGTGGAGCCAGAGATTCCGGGGCTTCTGGACGGATGCCATCATTCCAAAGACCGTGCGCAGTAACAAAGTAGTATTGCCGTGTTCAGTACCTCGCTACAAAGAAAATTGTAATAAGTAATTTAGTTTCGGCGGATATTGTGGTGTGCGCAGATATAGTTGCGCGGGTGCGTCAGCCGTTGGACGGCCTTCCGTTCCGCCCGGACACGAGCGCGCTGCCGTGCAGGGAGTACGCGCTGCGCTGCATCCAGGACTGCTGGGCCGAGGACGAGGCTCTCAGACCCGACTTCAAGTACATCCGCACCAGACTCAAACCCATGCAGCAGGGCCTGTGAGCGGCCTTATTTTTTCTTTAGATTTAAAATCTATATTATCAGTTATATGCTGCAAAAAGTCGATTTAGTGCGTAATGCACACCTGTGAATTTCATATTTGAAGTAGGAGTTGTCAAAAGATCATATTTAGGTGTGTTGAGCCATGAGCAACACCTGAGCGTGACCATGTCAACAACTGTGTGAGTGCAGGAGCACTAACATATTTGACAACATGCTCGCCATCATGGAGAAGTACGCCAACCGTCTCGAGACTCTCGTGGACGACAGGACACAGCAGCTCGCCGAGGAGAAGAAGAAAACTGAGACTCTGCTGCTCACCATGCTGCCCAAGTGTGTATCACTACTCACCATGCTACCCACGTGTGTATCACTACTCACCATGCTGCCCACATGTGTATCACTACTCACCATGCTGCCCACGTGTGTATCACTACTCACCATGCTGCTAAAGTGATTATGCCTCGCTCTTGCGCTCCTCGGTAATATATAATGCAAAGTGCGTGTTCAAAGATTGATAAATTATATCTTTTTGATCAATTTTATAAATATTCTTTTCATTTATCACTTCAGTAACGCTTGTTTTGTATACCTATATTTGAGCTTAACTCCGCCGTCTGAACTACGCCTTATTTTCTGAGAACCCCACTGAGATTGGCATTCTATTTTCATTAAATATGTTCATAGTACTTCATACATTCATAAAATATTCAGAATTCATACATTTACTTTACATTAAATAAAAATTTAATTTTTGTTTAGTTTAGGCATGACGTCATACGCTAAGTATAGCCTGAGACGTCACGCTGTGCAGAGTGGTGGCGGAGCAGCTGATACGCAACGTGCCGGTCATCCCCGAGTCGTATGAGGAGGTGACGATCTACTTCAGCGACGTAGTCGGCTTCACCAGCCTGTCGGCCCAGAGCACACCCATGCAGGTAGTCGAAAATAAGTCTTCACACCTCTTTTAACGAAACAAGTTTAAATCTTTTAAGTTTGAAAAAAGAAGTTAATTTTATATCTTACCAGTACATTAGTATTTGTATAGTATATTGTATATTTTAATTCTGAAAATTTTCACATTGTACAAGCATTAGGAAACTAAGCTTACTGTCCAGGTTATGAGTACCTTAAAAGAAAATGTTGATCATCTTACCAGTTCATAGTTATTATAAATATATAAATATATATAATATATAAAGCATAGATATTGCTGTATGCTTTCTATTGAGCATATCGTTGCGAATAAAGTTCTTACCAGTTGACCTCGACTCTTCTTGGGATCAAGTAAAGTGAAATGTAGTAACCAGGCCCGAGTGAAAAAGCTTGCTTACAGAAATTACGGTGTCCTTTTCCAATTTTTACCTCTACTCAAGAGGTAATAGTTGGATCTAAAAGGCATGACGTTATGTAGTAGAATGGTATGACCTATCAATATAATATTCCATAACAATCCAAGGACGCTTCAATATCCAAATGTTTTTAAGCACATAATCTACAGCAAGAATATCATCTAGCCAGCAATAAGCTTGAACTTGTAAAGTTAGAATGATGTAAGTATATCTGAGCGACTAAAATGTGATTTTGAGAATTTCAGGATGGTGTGTGAGAACAAAGACTATTGCCGTCCAAAGAACTGCGCCCTTTCTTTATTCGCCTTTAACGACTAGGTCGGGGATATCTGGTCTGTAGATCTATTCTTTTTTTGCCCCAGTCTGCATGGGTGCTGAGTTATTAATAACCCCTAGTTGAATATTTTAGTTTAAATGCACTTTGCGACTTTGCGACTGCGACTTAGCAAATTTGCTTAGCAAAGCATCCACTTCGGCCTCCCCCTTCGACACGCAGCAAGCCTCGGCGAGTCTGTCTGGCATGGCGCTATTTTGAAGCCTTTTTCGTCATGCAGCAAAACCAATCAGGTAAGAAGACGAGACCACTTCACAGCGAAGACATGCATGTATCTGGGACATGGTTCCCATCGTGGTAACAAAATAAAGGTCTGTAAGATAGAGAGGCGGTTATTGCTCAGGTCGTGGACATGCTGAATGACCTCTACACCCAGTTCGATTCAGTGATAGAGGGCTACGACGTCTACAAGGTGGAGACGATAGGGGACGCCTACATGGTCGTCAGCGGTCTGCCCATACGCAACGGGGACAACCACGTGGGGGAGATCGCGTCCATGTCCCTGCACCTCCTGCGCACCATACAAGGCTTCAGGATCAGGCACCGGCCCACTGAGACTCTTAAACTGCGTATTGGCATCCACTCGGGTCAGTTTAACACCTTTTTTATGTCACGGCTTATTTATTATTCTCCCGAGAAATTTTGATGGACGTCACGTGATAGTGAACATGTGAATTTAGAATGCTAAGAAATTAGAGTTTAATTTAAAAGTTGTTTCTGTGTATCGTAACAGCGAGGGCGAGGACTGCCATAATGACCACAAGCGTTAGCCTACTGTACGTCATCATCTAGGCTAAAACCTGATTCAAATGCTCATTATTCAATCGCCATAGAAGCCGCATACGTATGGTTGTAGGTCCTGTAGTGGCGGGAGTGGTGGGGCTCAAGATGCCTCGCTACTGCTTGTTTGGCGACACCGTCAACACGACGTCACGCATGGAGTCCACTGGACAGGGTCTGCTCGTCAATCTTTCTTGCTTCATCGCTTTTTTATCTCCAAGTGTTGATTGTAATGGTGCGATAGCGGCCTATGGTTCACGTGATGTGGTGATGTTTGAGTGTTAACCCCTGCAGAATGGGGTAAAAACTAAACAGAGAATAGGTCTGCAGCCCCAGATTTTCCCGGGCAAGTCAAAAAGGCGACTTAAAAAAGAGGGGACGGCTCTTTGGTCTTCAATACTCAAAAATCGTCACCATTACCCAATATGATGTTTGCTTTGCTTGGCCTCAAGGCATTGATCGGACCGTAATAGACTTTTTCACGATCCGTAAACTCCGATCTGCCTCACTTATTGTATTATATGATGTGAAGTGTTTTCTCCGGGGACTTAGGTAGTATATCAGCGCCTTTCGACTTTGAAAGGTCTGTAAAAATATTGATGTTTGTCATATATACTCCATATCCAATAGTAAATAGTTATAATTAAATACTAGTATAAAAGAGAATTGTGGTCACTAATAAATAGGTGTGTTATAACGAAAGCGGATTAATGTGTTTTGTAAACGGTCAGTAGAATTGAGTCTCGCTCAGTGGCTTGACAATTTCATAATTTAAAGATTCAAGGTTTCACAGATTTTCTCTTCATATATCTATTGCGCCACACTTTAATGGACTTTTTTACTGGCGAATGTTGCTTAGATTTATTATCGAATCTGTCGCTGATATCTATTTGTAATTAATTCAGCGCTCAAGATCCACTGCAGTTCGACGAGCAAAACACTGCTGGACAGGCTCGGGGGCTATCAGGTGGAGCCGAGGGGACTCATCACCATCAAGGTTGTTCATTAACGTGTCATTAATGCTTCATTGCTGGTTTTATACTCTGAAATGTTTCCAGTGTACATGGTATAGTGAAGTAGACGAAGTATGCTACAAATAGTTAATGGAAGTTGTCAAATAGTTAAAGGGCAGTGTGTCGTAACAAAAGTTTAGTTTTGTCCAGTGTGTTCGGACTGCTGCTGTTGATATTCTCTAAGGTCAAGACTTGCAAGATATGAAGATAATTGAATGAGATTTAGCAAAAACGTGACATTAACATTCCTATGAATATATAATTTTAGCAGCACATTTTTACTATTTATAATTTTTTTGACGATTTCTACTGTTGCTAATATTTAATATCGTGTTATCACATTTTCACAACTAGTGACATTTTCACACCTTTTTTTACTGATTCAGGGTAAGGGCGAGATGGAGACTTACTTTGTGGTCGGCGAGGACCCGAGACAGCGCCTCAAGCGAATCCTTAACATCGACGAGTTGTCTGCCCAGAGTGGTCACCCAGAGCTCGATCTAGTGAGCAGAGGTCATCACCTGCTAGAGCTCGACCGAGTGCTGCGCAGTGGGCGCACGACTCCTGTGAGTCATTCACCAGCATGTCACTCTGCCCCTCCAACATTCCACTCACTCACTCCATTTCACAAGGAGCGCATTGAATCCACCGAGCCTCAGTCCGCTGGAATACTGACTCTGAATAGAGGAATGTCCACTGATGGAGCTGTTTTTGTGGCGCGACTGGAACTTGATAGGTTTTGTATGGAGGAGACAACCGAATTTGAGCCAGAACACCAAATGGATGAAGAGAAAAAATGGTGTGAAGATAGTAGCGCAGAGGAAGTAAAATGTAACTTGGAGATGGAGTTGTCGAATCAAGCGTTGAAAGATGAAAAGTTAGAGGGCGAACAAGAGGCGATGTTGTTTGGAGACGCACAGCATGAAGCAGGAATGGAGAAAAGTAGACAGATAGAGGATAATGTATTTGATGAAGCAGAACTTCATTTGGATTCAGCAAGCGAAGATGTGTACTTGATGCGTAGAGATTCTACTGTAAGTGAGAATGGTGACAGGCTGAATGAAATATCACATCTTTTAAAATATCAACCGGCACAAAGTCATTGCGTAGATTTGAAGCCGGTCGCTGAAGAAACACCAAGTGATGAAAATGACCTGAATGAGATCTGTGTGTGGAACACACTCGGGGACACAGGTTCAGATGACTCGTGCGAATCAATGACATTACTTTTCTGCAAGAATCCTGTGGTGAGCAACAATGAGAGGCCAATGGGTCAACTTATAAGTGAACATACACAGAAAGGACAAATGGGGATATTGACAAAGAATTGGAGTAACCAACCGCCGACGAAAAATATCTATCAGAGAGGTCGACGAATAAAAGGTGTCAAAACTCCAACAGATGAAATCTTCACTATTTTTCAGGGCGATGAGATTTTGCGTGAAAATTACGGAGAAGTAGAAACGGCATTGTTGAGCGCTCCAGTTGAGAAATACCTACCGATTTCTCCAGAAATAAAAAGTTTTTTAAAACTTGCGTCAGAATTTGATGAGAATTTGAACAGACGGTTGAATGGAAATTTGCATTCCAGTGTGTTATCGGACAAAACTAAGCCTTCTGCGATCTTCCAGGCGCACAACGGATCTTCACAGTCGCTCATTGAAATTTCACACTTGACAACAAAAAACTTGAGTGATATTTCGTCAGAAAATGAAACCTGGAAGAAGCGCGATAGCAGACGAGCGTATTCAGAATCTGAAAATACAAATGACAATTGCCTCCCACTGTCTGAGCAATTAAGAAGAAACAATGGTGAATTTGATGATCAACATACTTTATTTCCCTCTTCAACAAATCTGAATGATATTGGCACTCACTATCGGTTCATAGATAATGCGATAGATGAAAATAAGACAACGCATACCAAGTGGCGTAATGAATTCCAATTAAACGAAATATTTCAACCATCGCCTCCAAAAAAAGGTATCCGCGTAAGTGATACTGTCTCCCAGGCCAAGTGCCCGCTGTGCCATCAATTCATACAGGTTCTACCACAGACTAAGTGCGACCACCGTGAGTGTGACATTGGGTTCTACGTGGCGTGTCTCGAGGACGGACTGTTGAACGGTATGCACCAGCAGACCTGCACTTGTGTCAGCAATGCAAGGCTCGCAGCCAGCGCTGAACGCTCGCAGTGCCTCGTCTTGCGCGGTGAACAAGATTTGAGCGAAAATGAACAGGAGATCGATGTAGAAGAAGTATCACATAGCCAAGCCCAGCACTATTCAACAGCACTAATTTATCCCAGTAAAAAAGCTAGCGATGTGGATGTTTCAGTAGATGCGAAACGCATGCAAAATGGATATAAAGCCAAGCATTGCGCGGAAGAGAGGTAGTTTCTAAGTGACCATGGGCCCGTGCACCATTTGTAGCGCAGCAGGAATGGTGGTCGATCCAAACACCTTTATTTAGCGGCGTGATTGTTTTATCATCACTGTTCCAATTTAAATACTTGCGATTAATTCGTCTTGCGAAGAAGTCGATGCGTCCGCGTTAGTGTCAGTACTGTTTGTAGTAGTGGTTTTAAGAACCATGTGTGGCAACAAAGACTGTCCAATGTCCAAAGAACCACTCCTCCTAAAGAAGGGGGAGCATTTGTTTGGATTATCTCTGTGCTGATTCTATATGCACTGCGGATAGTGAGTGTGAAGTGTACGCTGCATTTGTGGACAGCACTTGCACGAGTGTTTATTGCCGGTGTTATCATTTTAGCAGAGTTTGATTAGTTTGACGAAGACCGTTAATAATTTCAGGATCGTTTGATTGTACTAAATTTACTATTGACGTTTGGTTGACACTGCATACAAATCAATATATGACAATGGTTACAATGTAAAAGAAGGAAAGCAATGACTGGTTGATGATGATTCTATTGATTTTGATTTGATTTAATGATGATTTTAATAGGTTTGCATTGCCATTTAAACAATCTTGAATCTTTAAATAGTCTGAAATCACAGAACATGTTCATGTCACGTTTTCGCCTCTCATACTCCAACAATAGGTCAAGCAATTGTTCGTTATGTAAACCTTTTCACTATCAGCACTGCAATGATTTATATAATAATCATTGCCCGTAATCTAATCATAGCACGAATTTAGACCCCAAAGTTCAATATGCAGCAGTAATTTGAAAATTCATTCATTAGACGCGGCGCTACAGCCCAATTACTATCGACGACACAGTTCGGTGTCAGAGGAGCTGCGGCCACAAATTGAATGAGCGCGGCAGGCTAGCAGCCGCAGGAGGGGGGGCAGCAGCCTCCGCAGCAGCGCTGGTTGTACTTGCAGCAGTAGTCCTGCCACTGCTTGCGCGTGAAGTCGTTGAGCGCGCAACGCGACGCGCAGCCGAACGTGCCGAACTTGGGGATGAACTTTAGGCGCGGCACGTAGCCCGTGTAGCCTGCCAATATCGTCGTTTATTCTTATTCATTTTCTTCTGTTAAAATTTTACAATAACTGCAAATGTTAATGATTATTTACCATGTACCAGACTTATTTCTATGTCAAACTTCAGATCTTTTTCGGTATTCTATGTTTTGTGTTCGTATTTTGCTTATTTTTCATTTGACATTTGACACCCCTTTTTCGCAGTCCGCATTAGTACAGTCGTTGATAATGTGGAGCCTAGAAGGCGCAGCGTGGCACCGTGCCGCAGGGGATGTGACAGCCGGGCGGCTTATGGCGCGGTTTGCCGCTCTTGTCCTTATTGAGGGCGAGCCTCCCGGGGGGCGGGGGCGGACAGAAGCAGGCCTCTGCGCGACAGTGCTCGAGCTGCGCGTCGGTGAACTCGTTGAGGGCCTGGTGGGTGGTGACTGAGTAAGTGCCGAACTTTTGCCCAAAGTGCAAGCGAGGGACATAGCCGCCGTAACCTGCGCATGCGCAACAGAGAGCGATTCTTGGTTGCGCATGCGCACGAAACTTCTGTGATTGCAATAACTGGCTACCATGGCGTTCATATAAATTTATCAAATGTGCATATATGCAAGTGTGCACATATTGTATTTCAAATCAAAGGGATTGCTAACTAATTTTTAGCGTTGGGACTGATTCTGGTATCATCCTACTGTGAGTAGGCCTTCTGTCATAAAATAGGCCATCAAAGAGAATGCTACTCGGAGGAACACTGAAAAAATTTGAGCTAAACGCATTCAAACGTAAGATCAACGTTAGTGGTGTACGCAATTCTACTCTACACGAGAAAAAGGTGTTACCGCCTTGTAAACCTGTAGTACCATTTCGTCGTACCAGGGATGCAGTTTTTACGACTAGCGGCATTTCACACCTTTATTTCTAGAGCAGTTATAATCGCATACAGCAGCAGGCTAGAAGTGCGTCGTACCGGGGATGTGGTACTTGCGCGGGTCTCGGTTGCACATCTGTGTGGGCCAGTCGAGCTTGAGCGGGCACTGCACGGTGCAGCACGGTGGCGCGATCTTACCCGGACATGGCGACGCGCCACACGCCTGCGTACGCACATGCCGCACACCGTGCATACCGCTGCATGCATAGTGCCATCTAAAACTTGCCTAAAACCGCGAAAAGATAATTGATCATAAAAATTAGAATCCGATGTCATATTCCCACACAAAGTTGTGTTTAAATGGTGTTTCGTACGGGCGCGCAGAGGACGACGGGCGTGTGCTCGATGCGCAGCGGCGTGACGCCTACGATGTCGCAGCCGTTGTCCAACACAGCGAGGGCGTTGGGCGGCCTGCGTGCAATGGGACACCTTTTAAGTAAGAATTTCTGAACTTAATAGCGGAGCATTGTATTTATACTGCAGTTACTCATAGTGCGTCCCTGAACATCCATCTGAAGAAGAAGAATGATCCCTTTAACAGATTTAATAAATGAACTTCATGAAAATTATCATTCTTGTTATCTCGGGTTTGCAGCTCTTCTGCTCTATTCAACTTAGTATGTAGATAGTTTTTTGTTTAACCGCTCCCCCTTCTTTAGTCGCCACGTATGCCCAAAGAGCTCTGAAGTGCACTCTGCATATCTGTTTTTTATCTGTATGACAAAACGAGCTTCGAGAGCGTTTAGACATCTAATAAGTTTGCAAAGACAAAGTAAACCTATAGAGTTGTGAAAAAGAGGTGAAACTAACCTGCAGCAGGCCGGGGTTGTGCAGCAGCTGTCACACATTGTCAGCGGCTGCAACAGCATGCGACCATCTCTAGTTTATCCAATCTGTTATTTCTATTAAATTTCAACGTGAACATAAACCTTAAATTGCAACCATGTGAAGTAATCTGTTGTCAACATTTTCAACCATGAAATTAACGTAATGAAGTCGAAAGCGATTGACCGCTGACAATATTATTATTTAGGCCATAATAATATTTCAATATCGATTTCTCTCGCTCTATTTTAGCTTACTTTAAACGGATGTCAATTCAGAATTACCGAGTGCTCTCGGGTCGGTGACTCCGGATAGCGATGTTGGATTAGTATGCAGCAGACCTTGATGCGAGACGATGTTATTACAGCTCTTAGATGTTAGACGATGTTCTACAGCGGCCTGTCTATATCGCTGTTGTACTACCGGCGCGACGCTCAGTCGCTGATGTTAATGACTAAAAGCAATCTGACTGTGACGTCGCGGCGGTATCCAAGGGACAATAGTGACGTTAGAATATCGGTCTATTGACTCTCACGTCTGGAATAAAACTGATGTTTTATTGTTCTTTCTTTTGAGCCCGCTTGATAGATTTTATTTCAAGTTATGGCTGTAGAGTGTAATGATCTCTACATCCATTTAATGATTTGGCTAAATCATATATACATCACATATTGGGTTATTGTTTGAGCAGCTTCTACGTATAGACTATACGCATTCATATATGCGCGGTACCTTGTATACATTATGTCCTATATGCGCGTCCCTATATTTATGTGTGTAGTTTATTTATAGCCTACATGTGTTGCTTGATTAAGTGCTGGGCTGCGGCGCGTCTTGAAAATCTCGCTTGGTATCAATAATTGGACACATTGACCCCGCCCCGCGTGTGTATTGTGTCTAGCGGGGCCTGGGTCACGGCCTGGCAGGTATCCATTCTGTCTGGCCCGGCGCGCTTCTCCGCTCTCCTCCGCTCCGCTCTCCTCCGTGCTAGCATTACTAGCACGCGGTACTATTCTACTGTAGGCTACTGTTACTGTATTGGGGGCGCGCTGCCTGTAGCGATATAAAACTTAGAGCGCTGCAGACCGCTACAGCTATCCCCGTGCAAGCCCGGGAACAAAAAATTGGCTTGCAGCCCAGAGCTTCCCGGGCGAGTCGTAAAAGGCGACTAAAGAAGGGGAAGCGGTTCTGTGGTCGCCCTCTTACACAGAACCGGACCGTAATAGTCTTTGATACACACGGTCCTTAAAATTCAACCCCCCCGCTACAGCTATTGACGGACTAGCAACAATGGCGTTGTTAGATAAACGAAGCACGTCTGCGAGCAGAGAGGGCCAAATGTTGACTTCAGATTATCCCATTGTGTCTCAGTTGGAAACCGGGCGATAGCAAATATTGAAATGATCATTAAACATTTTAATTTCATGAATATAAGTAATTAATCGGCCTTTTTTCTTATAGTTCTTTCACGTGGCAGATTCAATGTTTTTAACACGTTTTCCACCACTATTGGTCGTATTTTCTCCTACAGTCCTACGCAGCTATAAGTAATAAAATGATTTTTAAAAATAATGAAATAAAATAAGTAAATCGGTAAAATAAAAATTGATAAATAAAGTGATATCAAAAAAGTCATTATTGGGCCCATCATGCCAGTCATTAGCTCTGGCTATGACTGCAGCGCTAGACTCGCAAATGAATAAAAGGTGTACGGTTGCGAATATAGCTCGCTTACCGGCGTTTCTCTGCAGAGAGCGCAGACTGCTGTGTTATATTAACATGCACGTAACTCATCTCCTCGCATTACAGATGCATAGCGATACAGCTTATAGGTCTCCTGCTGATTCCACTGCTGCTGCAGCTGCTGCTGCTGCTGCTGCTGCTGCTGCTGCTGCTGCTGCTGCTGCTGCTGCTGCAGTCGCTGCTGATGCCGCTGCCGCTGCTGCTGCTGAAGCTAATGTCTGTGTTTACTTCTGGGTGTGAAGAATAGCGATTCGCCTTTAGTTTAGTTTATTCTGGCGCCAGGAAACGCTTTTCAAGTTTATTTTTGGATGTTTACGAGGCTTTATCAATTTCAATTGATCAAACTTTGTTCGTCATGAAATTTTATTTGAATAATACTGATTGTTACTATAGCAGCAACTATGCGCGCGAATCCTTTCGGCTTCGATACGGCGATGAGTTAAGTTTCGAATAAAATCGACGCTTATCTGATTCAGGTGCGTGGGTAGGGGGGTACATGAGTGGGCGAGGTTTGGAGCGAACGGACTTAAGTCGGTGAAGTAGAGCAGCAGTGAAGCGTTGATCAGTGCTGAACACCTCAACACAAGATATTAGTTCTGATTTATAGGCCTCTGTGTGTGTTTGCAAACATTCCTAAAGTTCAAAACAACAACTTGTATAGTCAGCCTAAGAGATTTGGATAGCATAGAAGTCGGACAGCTCTGCTTAGTCCGTTTTACGCTACAAAAACAGGATCATTCTACAAAAAGCCTGTAGTAGAACTGGGCAGGAGTAGCTCTTCTATTGTCTTTGCTTTCTTTCGGGTGAATAGCGTGAATCGAATTTAAGCTTTATTTCTTTAACAACTTTAGTTTTTGTGGAATAAATAAATTTGTTGGAGTAAATAATGTAAAAAAGAGATCTTTAATAATGTCCACCTTAATAATCTAAATAAATAATCGAAGGTAATTGCTTTAGTTTAGATTACACAAAGCTTTCAGTATTAATTTTGAGTAATTTTCTGATGTTGTTAACTGAGGGTGAACTAACCTTGAACTTTAATCTTGTACAACAATTTTGTTTCGTTAAGCCAAGTTGCGCTTTATGGTCTTCGTTTTGCATAAATTTCGTAAACAGTGGCCAATAGCCACAACGAACTCATCCACATTTTTTTGTTTACCGCGTTGACTTTATTTTGTATCGAGCGTCGATATAAAGGTGTCTGTGAGCTGCAGGCCGTTAGCTGCGTGTGGATCAAAGCGCGCCTCTGCACGGAACTCTTTGCCATTGTTTGCACGAGTCAGCTTGGAACGAGCACTGTGAATAGGATTGGATTCCATTGTAGCTGAGAATCTACTTTGGACTTACGTACAGTACAGTACAGTCTTAGCCTGATTCAACAAACTATCATAGGTCCCTTTTCGAAACTTTGACATTAATGATTAAGCTTATGTTATTACGAAAGAGTCCTTAAGATAAATAATTGTTTATAAAGTAGGCCTAGACAGAGTGTTTTATAGCGAGTTAGCAACTTTAAATTGATTTTTTTCGTGCAAAAAGAAAGTTGAAGTTGGACTAGACGGAATTCGATTTCGTGTGTAAGAAAAAGCAATTCACCGATAGATTTCAACGACAAGTGCTACTTTTGTCAATCGTTCATAATTGTATAAAAGCGTTCAAAACAAATGTCAAACGTTCAATTTTAGAAACACCCGTTTGACTGGAGTGAGTCTCAGATTGAACTGTACAAGAAACAATTTTTGAGGACTTTGATCCATTGCTTGCAGTTCACACACACGTAGACTAGGATTGTTGCAGCTCCGACTTCGACATTCTCTGATCGCTGACCTACTTGCCGCTATGGCTAGCGTAACGTCCTCAGCCACCTTCCAGATCAACGGCCCGACCTCCAGCACCAACACAACCCACGTCACCAAGACGTCGCGCACCTACGAGGCGCGCTACGACCCGTCCAGTGGGGGGGAGGCGGTGTACCGTGCCGCCATCTCCCCCCGCAACATCGTGATTCAGCGCACGGCCTCCCCCACGCTGCAGCGCCGCGCCGTGGCAGCGGGGAGCTCGATGTCGTACAGCCGGTCCCGCAGCATGGACCGGGGGCACGAGAGGGTGGACATCCCCTCGGGGGCGTACGTCAAGGTCGCGTCGACTGGGGTCAGTTCTGTGAAGACGTCGAGAGACCAGGAGAAGAGAGATATGCAGGACCTGAATGAGAGGTCAGCAGCTGTCTGCATCGATCATTTGTGTAACATACGCATTTAAATTAATGTCAATTAATAGCATTAAATGTTTATATACTTAAATTTCATCATCACAGTCATCACTTGTGTTTCGCGCTCACTTTTCTGTGCTATGAATCTATCGGTAAACTTCATGAAGAATTGTGGCTTTTACAAACTTCGACGGTCTAAAAGTGGTGTGCGCCGCGCAGGTTGGCGAGCTACATCGAGAAGATGCGTTTTCTCGAGGCGCAGAACCGCCGCCTGGCGGACGAGCTGGCGAAGCTGCGCGCGCACTGGGGCAAGGAGACGACGCAGATCAAGGTGATGTACCAGGCCGAGCTGGACGAGGCGCGGGCCTGCCTGGACGAGGGCGACAAGGAGAAGGCGCGGCTTGAGATCAGGGTCGCCTCGCTGGACGAGCAGCTGGAGGAACTGAGACAGAGGTGCGGTAGGGAGCATATCGCGGCAGCCAATCAAATAATCGCTCAACGGTTCCTGTTTGATTTTGATGCATTTGGTATTCTTCTAAAGCGTTGTTTGTTGATGGGGCATGATGTTGTCAGCTAATGGGAGTCCCTTCAGCAAGAGTTACTATGTCATGGTCAAACAACACCACTGTATTGTAATACATTAGCCCACTGTATTGTAATACATTACACTATAGCCTATAGGCACTGAGCGGCAAGCGAGCTTTGAAAATGCAAACGAATAGAGCAGTAATGCTATAGATAGATTTTAACCTAAATCTAACATTCAACAAAAACTAAACTTTATTTTAGTTCAGTAGCTAGCATCATTTGTAGTTCAGTGTCATTGGTATGTTGGTACAATGCGTCAAACAATACAAAGCGGCGCTGCGTATACGCACTTCTTGGCAGCAATATCGACAGAAAGAATTTTTGCAGTGAATAACAACGCGGTGTAACAGCAATTGCCTCAATAATTCTGTGTTCTTGCATTCTTTCCCCGGTAACAAGATACAGCGAACGCCTCTAGCAGTCGGATTACTCACTTCAGTGATAAGCGCTGAAGCATGGAACAGGCTTGCGTTGAGTATAGAGCCTGGTCTGATCGGATCAGCAGAGCAGCGTCGGGCATGAATGTATCTCTATGCTGGATATTAATAAATGCATTATGAAGCTAACGGCCAAGTCTATATTTCTTGATAAACCATTTGAAAATTTCAGTTAGTGTGTATGTGCACTGCACTTGGAACGTACAAAAAATTTGTCGTGCAACTGGGATGGAGAACATTTGCTGAATGAAAGAAAACGAAAACAAACTTGTAGCTAATTAATGACCCACTAACACTAACTCAAAGCCTCGCCATGACCTATCCCATATAGTGCCTGTTTATTAGTGTGATAATCCTCACAGATAAGCTTCCCGGTGAACAATGCTGAGTATGATACGCTATGAGTGGCAGAGTCATTTATCTCGAGCAGCAGTAACATTCGTCCTTCGGCGCGTTGCGACAAGTTTACGACCAGTTCTCCGGGTCTACCTACATGGGCGCTGAGGACTGGGCTTGAGCAGGGAACTAGCGGAGCAGCTCTGAGATCTGACGGAGCGGGGATGGAAGCGGAAAGAGATGGAAGAGATAAGAGGAATGAGTTATTCCTTCTAGCCACTATCGCATTTCACACACGTGAGGAATGAAACAACAGCCGTCGAGCCACTGTGCCACCAGCAGCGGTGTGAGGACTGGGACTTGTATGGGCGGGGGAGGGGCGGGGGGTACAATATATTCTTGTACGTACACGCGTGTTGTGTGCGGCAAGCCAAGGATGAGCGATGGACGTCGGAGGCTTATATATATATCACATCAAATAAGACAGTTTGTAAAACATACAACTTAAGCCTGTTAACTCTGATTTAACGATGAGCTTTCTGCCGATGAGATTGTGTATATCAGGTCTCGCTATAGTGAACATAGTGAAGCATTCCTTGTGCGGATGCCAGACTCCATGAGAGACCGAAGCCATGCATTGGCATTAGCTTCTTATTACAAGTCTTTCATCTCTATATTATAGTTTATATAATATAGAATGTTGTGTCGCTTCGCAGAAGGTTGAACGCACACAAAATTGAAGCAGCTAATAACTTAAGTCCTGATTGTTGTTGTTGAGTTGGGTTTAATGTGGCATTAATGTCATTGAATACAGCCACAGTCTATACGCTAGCATCATGCAGTATCATCTGTTGCAGTATCGTCCGTTGCAAATTAACAATGTATATCTTCTGTCCTATTTTGACACATTTGATCACTATACACCCCTATTTTTAACATCAACGTTTTACTACAATATATAGTTAGCATTGTCTAATATTCTCGCCTCATAATCCAATATTAACGCCTGAAACTTAAATAATCTATTGTAGTCAGTCTACTTCTAGATTATTTCTGTCGAAGTCCGAGTGTACAATACACTAGCGATAAAGCAATGAAGCTTAGTCTATAGTAGCAAGGCCTATGCCTTTTAAAAGCTTTGCTTTCAATTTAAAATGGTTTTACGATGGAGCAACATAAAATAATTACGCCAGCAAGTCGGGGAACAAAGAATAGACTTGCAGCCCAGAACTCCCCAGGCGAGTCGTAGAAGGCGACTAAAGAGGGGGAGCGGTTCTGTGGAGGCCCTCTTACACAGAACCGGACCGTCATAGTCTTTGTTACTACACACGGTCCTAAAAATTCAACCCCACCACCAGCATCACCATGGTATGTAATTCTTTATTAATTTATCCTGCGCACTGCCAAAGATATCGTCTTATAGGGTGAGGTTCCGTAGTGAAGTAAAGCCTTGTTCACACCTGATTATCGCGCGCACCCGACGTTTCACTCATGAGAGTCTCTGTGATGTACAGACGCTCGTCAGCGCTGATGCGCTTGTGCGCGCTGGGGGACTCACTGGCGCAGAGCATCCACAGGAGAAACCACAGCAGGCCGAGAGCACCTACAGACACACGTACATGTAGCAGGACAAGATGACTCACTGGCACAGAGCATCCACAGGAGGAACCACAGTAGGCCCAGGGCACCTACAGGCAAGCATACATGTAGAAAGCATGGAGACTCACTGGCACCCAGTATCCACAGCAAAAACCAGAGGAGGCCCAAGAATGCACCTTGGTTGTGGACTCCTTGCCCCAATATATTTAATGAGAAAAGCAATTTTAGTATGGGGCCCCTCTATGTCAAAAGCAATTTTTCCCCAGCATTTCTGTGATTTCTCCAGTCTCATTATGTTGCCAAGTCTGACTGCAGCTGAGGGCAGTTCACTTCACACAAATCAGCGAGGCACACTTGTCAACATCAGACTGCATTATGTCTGCTCTTCACCTCTGACCTTCTGATCCTCACCTCTGACCCTCTGCCCAAGATTCCTCACTCTGCTGATTTGTTGAGACAGCAGCGGCGGCAGTAAACGCCGCTACTCGCTTAGCAAGCGGCGAAACGGTTTACTTTTGCTTTTTGGGGGAAGGTAATTCACAAATAAATGTGTTATGTTTATTTTTTACGGTCAATTAGGTTAGGGTTAAGCTGCGTAAGCGGAACCCTTTATAAAAGAGCCTTAGCCAACAGATTTTAATTAATTTTTCGATGACTGAAAAACAGTATGCTAGTCAACCTTCTGACGAAACTTGAGAAAGCTATGAATATCTTCTGTCCTTGAATTTTGAGAATAGGAATCAGTGAGTTTTTGTACATTACGCGTAAGACACAATATTCAACGATTTAACTACATGCACAAATCTGTTTCGCCTACAATTCAGCCACAAATAAACTACATACATGCATATTTTAGTCTCTGTCTAAAGATATTTATATCTAATGTCTAAGAGATATCTTTTCAAATAAATAATTGTTTGACAACCGTTACCTTCTTGAAACAAATTACTTTGCCATCGGCTATCTGGCTACCTTTAAAAACGATTTTCTTTGACCAAAGTTAAATCGGAGAACTAATAGAATTCTAATGCCGTTCGGCTACTTAGGCCCAGTCGCTCAATAGTTATTTGAATGATCTTAGATCTCCAATTGTGCAATCGAAAGTTATTTGAATAATCTCAGATCTATTTTAGAACCTCCAATAATAGCTATATGAATATCTTGGATCTAATTTGCACCATCTGAATTGGATCATGACGTCATTTTTGCTCTGTGACTATTTAAAACCAAATAACTCTCAATAATTGAGCAACTGAGCCTCAGATTATTGAAATAACTCGCCAAAAATAGCAAGTTATTTGATTGAACTGTGATCTAATTTGTCTTTATTTGTGATCTAATTTGTCTTTATTTGCATCATTATGTCATTTTCGTTCCATGACGATTTAAAACCAAATAACTCATGATTGAGCAATTGGTCAATCAAGAGTTTACGATGATGTTTATGAATCAATGATGTTTACAAACGTTGAGATACCATAGCAAATCGGGAAACAAAGAACAGACCTGCAGTCTTGTGGCCCAGAGCTCCCCGGGCGTGTTGTAAAAGGCCACTAAAAAGGGAGCCGGTTCTTTGGCCCCCTCCCCTCCCAACTAAAGCTAGCAGCCGACCCCCCCACCCTCCTCA
>JAQIWG010001669.1:0-23303 GCA_034695025.1 Chamaedrilus cognettii | reverse complement strand
GCCCCCCCCCCCCCCCCCCCCCCCCTACTTAATACCTTTCACGACTCACTCGAGGAACTCTGGACTTCAGACCTATTCCATTTTAAAGCAATCTGTAGGAACTCTCAACGTCGCTCTGGTGGACATAGTGTTTGTTTCCGAAATAAACTTACACATCATGGAAAGAAAAATTCCCTCCCATCACCGTAAAAAATCGATTTCACCGCAAATTGTAGGCATTCCTCCAAACGATCAGGGGCCTGTTATGCAAAGCCTCACTAACTTTAAGCCAAAGTTAATATTTAGTCAGATTTGAAAAAGTAATAGTTCGCCGACTGTCATGAAGTCATCATTTGATTTTTTGCGGAGGGGGTACGGAGTTTCAAATAGCAATGAAACGATAAGATTTTTCTTAGTTTTTCTTACGAACTTTCAAGAGCAAAAGTTGGCCTTGGATATTTAGGGAAACAGGCCCCTGTGGTCAAAATGAATTTCAAAATGCTCTACATGTATTTGGACATTTCTCTCAACTAACCTACCCCCCCACCCAAACCCACCATCGTTTATATCTCACACACCCCATGCAAAGCAAATACGTGTGCCAAAATCGTGACCTCGCACTCTCATACAGTGATACTACATAATGGCGTCTACTAATCTTATTCAATTAGCATGAAATTTCAACGGTTTCACTAATTAGTGGGTGTGGCGCATGCTCAAAGTACTATTCTGCATCTTTGCCTTGAAACACAAACATGAAATCGTATCCTATTGCGTGAAAAGCGTGAATCCATGAGGTAACAAATTATTAACCCTCCGTGCAGTGATCTTTCTGCAAATTGGTAGGGAGACCAGTAGGCCTGTAGTTTATTTGATCTCACATTGCCAAACATCTGAAGTGTAGTTTGTAGAGCGCTATTTGACAACATACGACATCATGCAGTAGCCCACATTTAATTATTAACATAATCACCAGTTTACATTGGATAAGAGACAGTTTTCGAATCCAGAAGCACGAGGGTAAAGTTACTTGATCACAAGAATAAGGTTCTTTCACACAGTTGTACAGATTTGTCAAGATAATGCCCAAAGAAATATCTACCCGTCCAAACATCCACACTGCACCCTACGGGAGGGCAACAAACAATGAGGGTGCTGATGATAATATTTTATTAGTGTTCAGTAGCACCAGCATCGTAAGAAGCACAGCGCAGAATTGCATATTACAGTGTATATAAATTGTCTGCGTCCAAGTCTACGATATAGCGACTCCCCAATCCCATCACAGCTGGCTGCCGGTATAGCTGACCTTCTTAGTCGACAAGAAATTGCCATACTTTTAGCGTTGTTCTTCTTTGCAGGCGACATTTGTGTAGACTGGCTTTGTTTGACCCCTATAATGTTATACTTTGACTTCTGGTTTATGGATAGCTTTAAAGAAGTTTTGGTCACAACGATGTTTATCTTGGATGCTTCACTTGATACTGCAGGAGGCATTAGCAGAGTTAGTCTTGCCATTGATGAATGGCCTATCACCGTAGATACATGTAATGATTGAAGTTTTCGTTAACGGATGGTTTGAGATAAATTATTGTACTTTAAGTAGTAACGTTTTGGTCCGCTATTATCCGGTTAAATAGCCGACAGATTTTCTTGAAATTGCTGCTTTTTTGGATCCTTTGATGTTAGATGTATTTGAAGTTTTGCTTCTGATTAGACCATGAATGGACCCGTCTTTAATCAACAAAGGGTTTTTAGCCAGAGAAGATTTTGTTGCTATTGCTGAATTTTTTGACCCTTCGATGTCAGATGCAATTGAAGATTTGCTCTCGCTTTGGCCACAAATGGATCCGCCGTTGATCAACAAAGCCTTGTTAGGCTGAGAGGACCAGTCCATCACAGCATTGGTTTTGGACGGCTGCTTTGGCTCATGATAAGTAATTTCAGATGGCATCATAGATCCCACGTTGCTGTTGTTTGAGATGACATGCAAGTCCTTCACAGCATTGCTGTTTGGTGGCAGTTTATCGTAAATGATTTCGGATGCAATTACAGGCTCTTGTTGGCTGATCGGAGCATCATACCAGCCCGTGGCATTACTTTTCGATGGTACTCTATCGTAGATAATTTCAGACGGCATTATAATGTCCGGTTGGTTGTTTGAGGCTTCAATTACAGACTTGTGAGCAGGACTATTTTGTGAAACTGTGCTGTGGATAGAGGTATCTACCGTGTGCGTTGATGCAAGACTAGCGGGAGCATTGTGCTTGGAGTTGTTGGCGCCCGATAGCTTTGAAGCTTCTGGTGGCTTCAGAGATGTAACACCCTGAAGCGATCCAACTAAATTGGTTTTGCTGTCGCTGGCGCCTTTGTTCTTCTGACCTTTGTTTGATATATTGCTGGCAGCTTGACTTGGAGGCTTCTGAGATGTACTTGATCCCGCTACTTGAGGTTTGGTCTGGCTGATCTTGCTGTTTTCGCGTTCATTTCGAGATGTACTACTACCTGCCGCTTGACTTGGAGACTTCTGAGATGTACTTGATCCAGCTGGTTGAGATTTGACCCCTGCAGCTGCTGTTGATCCAACTGTATATGCAAAAAGTTTGTCGTAGTCGATAGTCTGGATTTCGCGTTCCTTAGACATACCGCTGCTCGCTGCGACCGATGTGTTACTTGGTGGCGCCTGGCGCAAACTAATATGCGATTGAGTTCTTTGCATTCCGCCACGATTTCCAGGAGCCCCAATCGGCTCCGTTCCTTTATTTTGCGCTGTTCTCTCACTTGTAGCGCTTTTAGTATTTCTATCGTCCGGTTGCCTATTTATTGTGCTTTTCGGACGATCAGTTCCCATCGCGCCTTTGCGATCTGGCTTGTTTTCATCCCTATGGTTCTCAGCATCTTCATTGCCCTCATCGCATTTTTTGTCGTCTGCCTCGCAGCCGCCGCAGTCGTACATCTGGCGAGTTCGGCACGAAATTCTTGTCAGCAAGATGGGCAGGGTCGGCGCGACGCAGTAGATGAACACGGTGAAGCCCAACTGCGAGTCGCAGACGTCACAATCCAGCAGCGTCATGATTCCGATCGCAGGATTGAGGTAGATCGGAAAAAAGTCTATGTCTGAAATATCGAAGGGATCTGACATAAGAATAGAAGGAGAGCTACGATGAGTGGAGCAAAATTTAACCTAGGTTATGTTTGCAACAGGCCACATTGCAGTAAAATGCTTAACTGTACGAATACCACAGTCATATTACCAAGGATTAGGCCTACAATCTGACGATCATTTTGAATATAACAAGTAAAAATCGACGATCCTGAGTTAAATTCAACCATGACACTCCCCATATTAGTGCGCGATGAGATAATATCATGGTAAATAGCACTATGGTAAATTCTGCCTCAAGTGATAAATTCTACAATTGCATCTTCTGATGTTAATTCATGATCGGGGGAGGATCATCAAAAAATCGCCAAGTCAGGATCATTTCAATCGTCAATATCAATATCGTAATGTCAAATTCGTCTTCTTGCACAGGCAGAAAAGACCGAGGCAGCACCTCAGCGTTTCGCTGATCCTTGATGCTGATATGCTCAAGCACCATGCAGACCAAATCAATGTGCATCTTGACATTTTTTGGAATTAATCTAGGGCAAAAATATAATTACAACAGACATACTATTAAATTTCCACGTTTCAAACCACACAGACTCGGGGGGATGAGGGACATTTCACCCCTCTGGAACTGGGCATCCTCGGCACTGGTCCTATGCAGGCCATCAAAATCTGGAATTGTTTTATCCCCCTACTAGTCCGAGATTGATATAAGGAAATGGAAATGCGCCGTTAAAAAGGCCTTGAATAGAAGTCGTCTGGGTGGTCTTACACAGGGCATATTTTAATTTGCAATTCTACACGGAATGTACAGTTAGAATTTCTAAATTGAATTATGTAGTTCTAAACGGTGATCCCTGTGCGCAGTTCCAAATTTAAGGGTCAACAAATTGTCATCCAAAAAATTATTTCCGTCATCAACCCCCTGCCCCCGCTCCTGAGTTCCACACGGGAGGGTTAAGTCTGTCAGCGTTCCCCTTTCCCTTCACTCGCGACTGCTCCGGATGTACACTTCTACTTTTTGAACTGCACAAATATGTCTACTGGTAACTTTCCTTAAAATATGCCCTTGAGCACGTTTCTCAAAACATCTTATTCTTAGGCAAATTATAGTCCTAAGAAGTTCTTCTAAAACGCTTAGACAAATTTTATGTTTGTTATTGGAAATGTTGAAACATTATACATTGCTGTAACATCTCTAAGCTATATGACAACGTCATGGCCGTTGGCGATTCGATTTAAGTCTTTTCAAATCTGTCTTAGGATTAAATGTGGTCTTAACGTTAGGAAAACTTTAAGAAACAGGCCCCAGGTCTTACCGACGGATGAGAGGATGGCGATGAGGATGAGCTGGACGACGACAACGACCTGGTCGAGAGGGCGCTGGGAGTTGATAGAGATGAGGACGGCCACCCCAGACCCGATCAACTCGATGAACAGGGGCACGAGGAAGCGCTTGTCGCAGCACCACTCGCACGAGTCGCTGTCTCCCCCCCACCCGTCACCGCCCAGAAACATCGACGACTGGTAGTAGAACCTGGAATGAGTTTTTATAACTCTTTAAACGTGTTCTGCTACGTAGTTCTTAGAACATGTTTTATAATATTTGAGATGGCACGCAAGTTCTATGTAGAATGTAGCATTATCGTTCGCAGTAGCTTCTATGATTTCGGATGAAATTAACAGCTTGTTTTTCTGCACGAGAGGAAAAAGTGTCTGTCCTCTCCGGCTCTCAAAAAAATTATTACTTCATAGCTGGCGGCGAATGGTTTTACCTCTCCAAAAACTAAATCTGTCTGAGGTTGACATTTAGGTTTCAAGTTAGGAAAGCTTTCAAAAACAGACCCAAGGAGTATTGCTCACAAAGCCAGGCGTAAAGAGAAACCACACATTTTAGAGTTGTCTTTTTCAGACTGAGGTCTAGTTCTTCAACTGAGAATGATCTGCGATCTAATTTGCACGATCGCTTGGGTCAGGACGCCATATCTTTAAAACAAAATACTCTTGTGTCTATCGAAGAACTATGCCTGATGCTTGATGCCTGATGGTTGTTTTTCAGGCTGATGGTGTTTTTAGACTGAGCGTTGTTTTTTCCACAGAGGAACGCACAACAGAGGCAGCAGTGAAGGAATAATAACAATAATATAGTTCGCTTATACCGCGCCCCTCTAGGCCATAGCCACAGAGGCGCCTGAACAGTCAGCCGTACGTTTGAACACACAGAGCAGTTATAACTATACATTTCTTCAACAATTGAAAGCGACAAGGCGACACCTACTTGCATACGGCGCTGTCCCACAGAGCCCCGGCGAGCGGGTGCGCCACCAGCGCGGCGAGCAAGTGCACCGCCACCCTCTCGAGCAGCGCCCACTCGTTGCAGAACCCGCCCCCGCCGCACGCGAATTTAAGGACGTGCGTCAGCGGGTTGGACGTTGGGAGGCAGGACATGGGAAGCCACTCGAGCAGCGGCTGGACGGGCAAGCACGGCTTGCACGGTGGCGACCGGCAGCCGTTCTGACGAGAATTGCCGTTTTGTTTGTCGTCGTTCGGCGCGTTGCCGGACTGCTGGTTCACTGCGGACTGCTGCTGCGACGTCATTGGAGGCTGTTGGTTTGGGTCCATGCTGGACTGTGGGTCCTGGTAGGGATTCTGGGTAGCATGGGACTGGGGTGACTGTTGCCCGGAGTAGGACTGTTGCGAATAATTCGATGGCGCCTGGGAACCTCCAGCATAGGGTGGGCCATCGGCATCAGGTTGGCCTTCCCCGGCATTATACTGGACTTCTCCTGGCGCAGCGTTCTCTCCGCCCAGCGGGATTCCTGATCCCCCGCCCGACTGTTCTAGTTCTACCTCTGATTCTTCTCCAGCCGTTTTACCCAACGCTTCTTCGGGTGTCGTTTCCACTTCAGACGGTTCCCCCTCGGAAAGATATTCCTGTTCGTCGTTGTTGGCGTTCGACTGGCTGAAATTCATCGGTGCAGGGAGGTCGGGACCTTCGAGGGTCCCGTAGGGATTCACGGCCGACGTGCGATAGTGCGAATAGGGAACGGCCTTCACGCTCATGGGGTAGGGAGGCTGTACAGAGGTATTCGATGGACCATCAGCGCCAGCCAAGCCCGCGAACGGATTCTGCTGCAAGTCTCGATAAGGATTCGCCTTCTTCGGCCAGTTTGCATTGTTCGACTTGCCCTGCTGCCCATAGCCTCCTTGTCCCTGGTTCGCATAGCCTTGCTGGCCTCCATCTTGCGCTGGCTGGCCGACGTTGGCTTGAGACGGCTTCTCTTTGGCGCCCCCCTTGGAAGATTTCCCTGCAGAACTTCGAGACGCTTGTTTGCCAGGCGCGTTTCCTCCCTCGCCAGGTGGCGGAGGCGGAAGAAGCGTGAGGAAGGGTGGGAGGAGCGAGACTGAGATGGCATTGACGATGCCGACTGTGAGAACGGCGAGCGCGTAGCCCCGCACGCAGTGGGAGCGGAACATGCGGCAGTGACCGAGCGTGCAGCCGTACGCCTCGACCGTCGTCACAAAGTCGAGGGCCATACGAAACCCGCCCTGTCGCGCAAACACAACGCGTCGTGTTACGTTAGCCATCGTGTCGAATCATTTGTAACCTTTGTACTCGCGATCGAACTTCAAATCTTAATGGAATAGCGTAACATGCATCGTTTTTCCAAGAAAAACAGCGCTATATTAGTGCACGGAATCAAGATAAAAAGACTCTTCTTGTATTTTAAACATCACAAACGCAAATTACAATAGTGACCCTCGGCACCGTACAATCAGAATCAGGCTACATTAACGGGCTGTCGCAGGTGTTCTCTCACGGCTAATCGTAACAGACCAGTTCATTGTTCTGGCGCACTGATTGAACCAGGCCAACAGTCATGATCTTCGGAGCGGAAGCCAAGCTGGTGAGGTGAATGGACTCGCCAAGGCGTCGCGGCAAATGCTCTAGCAATGAGCAGACAATCGTCAAACCGGTAGTATCCGATGTGACGCCGTTGGACCCGACAATGGTCACTATTAATCAATCGAGAGCGGTTTCGGGACGCATGCTAGTGACGCTGCACGGGTGTCCACATTGCACTGCACTGCATCTCTCTGCACTCCGCTCTCCGGAGAGCAGAGAGCTGCTCAGAGACGCTCAGAGCTGCTCAGAGCCGCTCAGAGCTGCTCAGAGCTGCTCAGAGCCGCTCAGAGCTGCTCACAGCCGCTCAGAGCTGCTCACAGCCGCTCAGAGCTGCTCACAGCTGCTCAGGGAGAAGCTCTCTGCTCTTTTTGGGTCTAAAATTAAATTTATAGAATTGCAGATTAATTGAATGTGCATGACCTCTGACGTCATGAAAAAGATGTCCCCAAAATGAAAAATCTAGAAATCGCCGGCAGCGTAGGCAACACGCAGGCTACGTGAACAGTGCATTCTATCTGCTAATGTGCCTATCTGCCAAGTAGGCTGCATACAAATTACAAATTTATAAGGTACATGTAGGCCAATCGCGTTTTTTTTACATTCAGGTATACTAGTCTAAGTTTCTAGAATTGCAAACAATGCATTGTATCATTACTACAGAAGATTACATGTAAACTCACTGAGCTGCGTAGCTGGTGATAGAGGAGCCAACGCAACATCAGCGCTCCCAGCAGGATCACAGCGTAGTAGTACACGAATCCTGCCACGGGCATGCCACCCCCGCCTGAACACCCCATCCCCTCAAAGTCCTTCAACTTCTGTAACCACACGATATTGACTGCAGCTTGTCATTTGGTTGATCTTGCGAGATGAGACTGGACGATCTAGGCTTTCTCTGAAACCTTCCTCTTGATATGGGGGCTGTCATCTATCTCAATGATCCGCTTGAAAATCGTTTGATCATTATATTTTTCATCGCAGGCTTAACGATTTCGATGTTAGATGCTGAGCTCCAAACTAGCCTGCTGTTGACATTTGGCTTGATATTCTGATTCATCTGTTGGGCCTACAGAACCTATCGTTGGAGCTACAGGGCTATTTCAACCCTTTTTTATGAAGTTTGGATCGACTCTGGTCAACTTTTAGCCTAGTTGAGGCCCTTAGCTGAACAGCGTTAGCCTACTTTTAATAGATGTAAGCTTGTCATACATGTAGCCCTATCATTATTAGGTCTACTGTATAATCCGCTATAGGCAGCTTCCAAAGTCTGGTCTTGTCGATCTCAATTCTTACAGCCTATTTCGATATAGAATTCTTTCTAGTTTCCCCCTATGTAGCACGACGAAATCCGCTTTACTGCACACAATTTACTTGTTTTTTAGTATAGAGCCGGTAAAAATCATTCTGATCAAGATGTTGCCCATTCATTTTTTAACCGAAACGTTTATGCGTGACATCATAATTAGGTCTGTGCGGCGCGATGTTGGCCAATTCGTAACTTTTTTCGCAATTATTAGGCCGATAATTAGGTGCATTTAATATCGGCTTATCATAATTTTATTAGGCCATTGAAGGCTGACTAAGAGGCAAATGCTATCGGAGTAGCCTAGTTAGCGAAGTCGTAGGCTACTTCTATTTCTCATGGAAGCCATGCTTAGAATGTCATGCAGGCTAGGCTAGCCAAGTCATCTGCCACATGTGTTCATAAATCTTAATTCGACTACGCAGCGAGACGCAGGATGTGAAAATTAACCTGGATTAAAGCCCTTGGATCTATCTTTTCAGATGTGCAAAATTTGAGTAGGCCTAAAAGATTAGACGCCGCCTATGTACCACGATTGCTTCATCTTTATATCTTTTTAATATTACAATTATAAAGATATACATTTTAAAAGAAGAAGCAGAAACAGGATAAAATGAATGTACATCCGGCTGCGTTGCTACGCGACGCGATTGATGTTGTCTTGGCTGCGGCTTGATTCTATTTGTTACTACATTTTTTACATTATTATTCATTTTGCGAAGAAATTGGGTGCACTGTTGGGAAATTCGAATTTAATATAATTGAATTTGGCAGAAGGAACATCAAGGCAGCCCAGGATGAGTCAGGAGGAGAGCATATACAATCTGATCCCGAGAGCTAATCCAGAAAATGAGAAAATTCACAGGTAAATTCTACGATATAATACTCGTCTAAACGGCAGTCCACCGGAGCATTGTGAGAGCGCCATATGCCGCAATCAAGTGCAATTTTCCCCAGTTACGGATATTAATCATACATCGACTTCTTATTTTAAACTTGTGTTGTGCGTGCAGCGTGATAAATTACGTCTTGCATTAAGGATATAACATTGCAATGATTTTCCACGAATATTAGCGAGTAGCAGCTAGGCCAAGACTAACCAATGAACCTTTATCTATAAACACATACCATGGTAATGATATTGTATTATTTTGTACCAGTTTTTGTAGTTCGTTACAATTAAGTGCACTATCATATGCGTATACGTATCGTCAACATTTTCTGTCTTCGAACCATGGTAAGCTGATCAATTTGGCATTACAACAATGAATTCTTTGCTTTCGTACTAGTTGAATGTTTGATATGTTGTACCTGCTACCTGTAGCTTTCGTCTTTTAAGGGCGTGATGACTATTAATGGAAGTGATAACAATTTTGATGATGTTGGTTGTGTTCTAGTTTCAATGTATAACCTTAGCGTGCTCTTAGTTGTTCTGAATGTTTGTGTGCAGACACAAGTCCAAGTTCCGGCGCATGGTGGTCGATGAGTTTCACTCCAACAAGAATGCGAACAAGACGCTCGGGCCCGCCAAGGTGGAGACGAGGCCCCCGGAGCTCTTTCTCAAGAAGCACGAGAAGGAGCAGAAGCTGCCTCTACGTAAACCTTTTCTCTTCATTAATTTTGTTCGGCAGTTGCATTTTAAACATTTATTATTATTGGCATTATAATGCCGCTATTTTATGAGTTACGATTTTATGAATTTATGGCTTGCTGTGTTAAGTGGGATAAGGTCTGGGTAATAAGTGCGGTAAAATCATTTTTTATATAAATTTAAGAACAGACCTAGCGTATTCTATCTTGAATATTGTTATAAACAAGGGTGTTATATAATTAGCCAAATCACGCCGCTATTTCTTTTTTATTTGTACGTAAGTGTGGTGTAATTGTGTGCAAAATGAAATATGTTTTTCAACGGGTTAGTGTCATTCTTAACAACCCCATAGTTGATCAATTTCTATGCGAGCTTCCTCAGGTCTTCAGGGTTAGAGATCTGGCAGTCATGCAGGGTGCAAAAGGATGTTTTGGTATCACATCAGAAGTGACAAGCACTGACTTGATGTTACAGCTGTGATCTATGTACGTAGTGTGTACTTTGATTTAAATGATTTATATATTGAATCAACAGATGGGAATCAGACCGAGCAAGGTAGGTCACGCACTGAGACCCACTTGCTTTTCTTGTAATCTCTACTTTTCGATCACGCTACCGCTTGTTTTGATTATTTATGCATAAAAGTTTGCCCAGATCAAGATATTTAGAATAATTGTGGCACTTGCACTTAAGCAATAATGTGGACTCAGAATCAACATCTTGGCTTTATTTCAGAGCTAATGGTAAAGAAAAATTTTATGTGGGGTTAATATAAAGACAAACATTAAATGGGATGGAAGTGAGCTCAAGGCCTTAACAAATGCCTGTACACTGTAACAACTTTTTATTATCATTGTCAAGTTGATAATGCCACCGAATCTTCTTAGCTAAAATTGAAAATAGGATATGTTTATTCTTTACATCAGAGGGGACAGTTGGATAGATATGTGCTTGAATTGAATTAGGGCTAAATTATAGGTTCAGAAAGGATATTTTTAACAACAGGCACTGGAACGCTGAAAGAGTTAATTGCTTTTATTTATTTATTGCACAAAGTTGATTGACAAGTCAGCGCTTGTAATTGTTTCATTTCCCTGCTGCACGTTATTGCTTTCTCGCATGCTTTCATAATATTAGATTTCTCTTCGGAATGCAAACTTTGAGCGTTGATGTGTACGATGTAAAGTATATTGCGGAATTAATCAAAATTCACTCATTGATCATTATTAATTTATCTCGAATTCATTTATTCATTGCTAACTGTTTGACATTTTATGAACCGTGTCGTGATGTCATCTCCTGAAATTTTAAGAATAAATACAGAATCAATGGAGCAGAGATGGTACTATAAATTTAGTTTAACCTATCCAATATCCATCATTTAACTCAAGTGGTGGTCAAGACTAGTCAACCATGCTCTGTTCACGAATTGTGTGTCGTCAACAACCGAAGTCAAAATTGTAGAAGCGGGAAGGCTGTGCATCAAAGTTGTATGCTACTTGCGATCAGCAGCCTATATAGTACTGTTTGCGTGTATTTCTCATTTGTGCTTTATCAGTTCATTAGCCACTTTTAAAAAACAATCGTAGTTGCAGAAACTTACAAACCTGAGGGGATTGGAAAACTTTGATTGAAGGGCTCAAAATGAAAACTAATGCTTAAGGGATTGAAAAGTCTGACCCCTACTCCCCCAGGACACTTTTTTCTTTCTTTGAAGGTGGAGTGGGGGGGGTTGAAAACTCCTAAATAATTAGGAAAATATGCTTCATTGGCGCAAACTCTGCCCTCCACTTTTTTCACTTCGTCGCCACCGCCGCCGCTCATCTTGTCCATTTTTCCCCCGATCCCAGATCAGCGCTTCCAGTACCCAGACGCGGACGCGAAGCGGCCCCCCGTGCCTGGTCGTGACGAGCGCCCGGTGATGGGCCTAAGGACAAACAAGGACTTCATCACGGAGAACGCGCTGCAGAACATCGCGGCCGTCCCGCGCAAACCCGAGCGCATCAGCGTCGACACGAGACATGGCGACAAGATGGTCCTCGAGCCGTCCGGGCTGGAGCCGAGACATATTCACAAGAGGGTAGGCTGTGTGTAGATGTGACTAGTCTTGTTTCTAGAGTCGAGACATATTTGCAAGAGAGTATGTGGATGTGAGGTCTAGAGCCGAGACATACCCACAGGAGGGTACATGTATATGAGATCTGGAGCCGAGACATATTCACAAGAGGGTAGGCTGCGTGTATAAGTGAGGTCTAGAATCAGCACATATCCACAGGAAGGCTTGTATTGAGATGTGAGGTATAGTTTCCTTCCTTTGGCTTTCCCTTAATATAGGTCTAACTCATTTTAAACAACTACGTACCTCGCAATCAGGACTAGTTGCAAACTTTTCTTAAAATACGCCCTGTTTTAAACCACTACGTACATTGCACTCAGGACTAGTTGCTAAATTTTCCTTAAAATCTGCTGAGTTTTATACTACTTCGTACATTGCGGTGTGCTGCAGGACTACGGGATGACGCCGAACTACGTGACGAAGCGCAAGGAGGAGATGAAGCGTGACCAGGAGCAGTACGACGCCTACGTGTCGGAACACTTCCGCCGCGGCGCCATGAAGCAGCTCAGCGAGCAGGAGCGTGCCAACATTCTCGCAGGTAGAGTCTTGTAGAATTAAGGAACTCTGGGTGCAGCGCCCATTCCCCGATCTAAGAGGGAGAGTGTGGTTACATATCTGTGAAACGTGCCAACAGCGTCGCGCCCCTATGCAGGTCGGGAAACAAAGTCGTTAAATGCGAGTAAAGAGAGGGGAGCGGTTCTGTGCCCACTCTCTTGCACAGAACCGGACTGCATATAGCCTTTGTGCTAAACTACAGAAAACAAAAAACAACATTCTCATCAGTTGTCTCCAACACCTTTTGCTTATTTTCTGTATTTTTTTTACGCTTGTCTTGTTCTTTCTTCATGGTACATGTAGTTTAGATACGATGAATAGTTTAGGTGTGAAAAGCGAGATATGATAAGACTCCCGAAACAATATAGAGTCTTAAGAGTAGGTCCGTACACGATCGGTACCAGCACGCTGTAGCGAGCAAAATGGTGTACATAAAGGCCTATTGTACGGTTTACATGACATATGAGGTGGTTGCAGACCTCCATTGCGAGCTACAGGGCCGTTCAAAGCTAATTAACATCTTTAGCCATTCAAAGCTAATTAACATCTTTAGCCATTCAAAGCTAATTAACATCTTAAATTTTTTAGCAACTTGTATGCATAATTTGTAATTAACAGGCATAGTATTATGTACTAACATAGACTTCCTGAACAGAGTCATAATTCTGCAAATTTTAGCGAAGATTATCGAAAATAGAAACAAATGAAACTAGACGGAAGCACAGTACCCGTGCATAAACGGCGTGCGCGCAGGCCCCCACGAGTAGATAAACATGAGTTGAAATTTACTGCAGGATTTACCCATTTTGGAAAGATTAGGCAAACATCTACAACATAAACACAGAACACATTCTCTGTGATAAAGAGAAATAAAATAAAAATTTTAATCTGGGGGGCTCCAGGGAGCACAGTTAATTTTGTACAAATCCAAGCGTAGCTATATAATCTTGGCTTGGTGCGCAGGTTCAATAAAAAATTGTCAAAATCCGTTCAGTGGCGGCTGAGTTCTTGTGGCGCAAGGGTTTTGGCTCCCCTACTTTTATAAAAACCGTTCGCCCACCTTACGTACCAATATTTTGTTAAAACATATAGGACGTTTTTTAGCAAGTAGTTAGTGGAACAATCTGGTGCAAAAAGCGTGCAAATTGGACTGATAGTAAAAAAGTCATCGTGATTCATGCAAAAGTTCGCGCGGTGGCTCCCCGGGCACCCCACAATGTTTACAATGAATTTTTGCGGCTGGAAACATTTTTGTTGACGGCAAAAATGTTTTTACCCTTATTCTAGACTTATAGGTCTGGAGGCGAGTCTCCGGGAATGCGCCAAAGATCCGTCAGAAAATATAAATAAATAAAATAAATAAATAAAGAAAAAAACAAATAAAGATACCGGGCCGAAACAATACAGCGTTTGCCTATCGGCGCAGGCTGTAAAAATTGTCTTAAAAAGTGGCCTTCTTTGGCGCAATATTTTCATGTATTTCATATTTAAATATCCCGATATTTTTTTTTAAGGCTTGTAAATAGCTCCGCGCATGTTTTATAAGGTGTCGGCGTAACCCTACACCTATTTCATCAGAGCTAAACTGAACTTTGACTTGGAGGTCCGACTTGGAGGTCCGACCCCCCAGACCCCCGATGCCTTAGGGTCTCTTTCAGCCATGCAAATTTGCATGCAATTTTTTCATGTAATTTTGCATGCAACCGTGTTAAGGCGGACGGAAACCGTTGTCATGACAACGATTTCCTGAACTGGGCTTCATGCACAGCTTGCATGAAATCCAGTTAAGGACATTTGACATTGTCATTTTCTTAACATGGTTGCTTGCAAAATTGCATGCAAAATTGCATGCAAAATTGCATGTAAAATTGCATGCAAAATATGCATTGTGGAAAGGAGGCCTAATCGATCCGTGGACTCTGATCAGGTCTGAAGGAGAACTGGGAGCGGCTGCAGCGCGACTATCTTCACCTGTCGGTCATGATCGACACCGTGCCCAAGATCAACTACAAGGAGAAGCTCGAGCTGGAGCTCAAGCAGCTCGAGAAGGACATCGAGATGATGGAGGTCCACAACACCATCTATGTCGCTAACTGACCCCCCCACGCTCCAGACAACGTGACCTCCGGGGATGGGGTCGTCGGATTTTGACATTTGAGGACTTTTGAAAAACTCGTGGGAGGGCTGGTTGTTCAATTCGGAGTTATTTGAATCATCTCGGATTGGTTTAGCACCGCCAATAAGGGTGAGTTGAAATTAGATCCGAGATGCAATCTGATTGGGTCATACATGTATGTGTTCTGTGACAATTTAAAGCAACTCTCTATAGAACAACTAGCCCGAGTTATGAAATGGTTGGTTTTGATGCTTCGTTTCATTTCTGGATAAGTATTCTGTTACTGGTCCTGCAATGGCAATGATTCTGATGGATATGTAGTAGCTTAAAAGGCTGCGAAAGTGGTGTCGATGTTAAAGTCATCCATCCATGTAATGCCCTTTCTGCTTTATTTTCACTGTGGGGTAAATGTCCAACTAAGAATTATTTTCTTAATTCTTTATAATGTAGGCTACAAGTAGCTCCAGCATTAAAAATCCAATTAAAATCTGTGCTTTAATGACAAGAGTTTTATAAATGTTTGAGGCTAATGCGCAAAAGATTTCTCATAGCATTCAGAACGTATAAGCTTTGTGATGTAATTTACTTCTCTTCTATTCTTCAACCAATTGCACCTCGATGTCGCTTGCAAATTGTAAGTCCTTGTTTCAGTTTAATGGCAATCATCCAACGATATTTTTTTCAGTATTAAGAGAGTTTCAGTTATCATTGTTTCATATCCTGGCTTGTACATGTGAACTCTGTTGTTAACTCTGTTGTTTCAAAGGATTGCTGGTGAAAATGATTGAGGTTTGATGTTTCATTTATGTTGTGATTGATATGTTAGATTTGAAGAAATTTGATGTTTGAATGCATTCAACGCTTTAGTGTTGGTTTTTTGGTACCCTGGGCCAGTCAAGTTACAGGATCGACACATATGATTTCTAACCTACTTATTCCAAAATGCTACGTGGAAACACAGCGTGCATTTAAATTTCATGGAAATATCAATATATTTCTTTCAGAAATTCATCATAAATTATCAGTTTGTCAGCATAATTTATTAATTTTTTAACTAAAAACAAATTGTCCAAAAATATTGACACACTGCCGCATGAATTCTGTCCGATAATGTTCATGCATATTTACAAAAAAATATGGCAGGCTCTTTATAGTAATTGAAAAAAAATCGAGCAGTTGAAAAATGCACAGTAGAAGCTGGTATTATGTACATGTGCGCCACAGGTTCGACAACAATGCACCGTGGTCTGTTAGGCCTATACTCCAAGGCACCGTGCTAAAAGCGCAATTCAAATAGCAAAATAGTAGTAACTGTAAAACATGAAATTTTTGCTGCATGTTATTTTCGCAGTTTTGCCTCTCATAAATTTTCGCTGCCCTTAATATTCGCATTTTTGAGGACTGCCCATCATATAAAGCTTCTGCAGCTTTATTTTGCTGCATGTAATTTTCGCGAGTTTGCTGATTCGCGAAATTCGTGAAAATACATGCACGGGAAATTTCATGTTTTACAGTATCTCACAAAAATGAATAAAATTTCACAAACACTGAAGTTCAAAATGTACGCATATGAAATAAGCAAAGAAATTCAGTTGCAGTATAGTCATGGCTTCATCTGCAAGCATTGCCAAGGCCAATTCTTTCAATTCACGAAATGAGTGACACTAAGCAATATTTACAGAGAGGGTAAGCAAACTTAGGTAAACCGATATGCTGGTAAATAATTAAATCTTCTTAATATATCGTAATAACAGGTCTCAAGATTGAAAACAAGTTAGCAAATATCAAAAATACAATACATCTCAAGCATCTCAAATACTCCTGAGCATGATTAGTACAATGATTTAGTCGATAGAATAAATATTAAAACGATATCCAGCAAATAGAACCTGTCACAATTTAAAATATTGCTTTTGTTTATATACACACTAAGGCAGGGCCTGATCTGGGTCTTGGAAAAAATTTGCCAAAAGACATTTTATTCGCCAGACCATACTTTTTTTTGCCAAATTTGTTTCACAATTGTTCCCTTCGGGTGCACTGGAATATATGAAATTTATTGCTCTTTTCATCGCTATATAGCGCCAATAATTGGACTTTCAAGAACGAAGGATGAATAAAGTGTTTGCCAAGGGCTTTCACCAAATGGAAAAATATTCGAGAACTGCTAAAACATCTTTTTTGACGACTAGCAGATCAAGCCCTGCACTTAGGCCTATTTCATAATCTCTACCACAATAAAAATAAGCGTCTCCGTATTTCTCAGTACAAGAGCATTGAACATACAGTATAGCCTACAAGCAAGAACAAACTACAAATAGGTTTCTAAGTTTCATTAAATTCACTTCTATTCTACAAAGGCCAACTCTGCTATGTACTTCAACTTTCCTGCAAATTAAGCTATCACAAGCTGGATCAAACAATAGATACCACACAGTGTAATACATTTTAAATTAGTTCAAAGAGAAAAAAAATTAAATTAGTTCACAAGAAGCAACAGAAAAAGAAAATTATCGAACACTGACATCTCCATTTACTAAGGCTACTGAGCAATAATGTAAAGAACTTGTACACAAGATTTAAGCTCTCCTAGCTTGGCATAAAACATATTTCACAAGTTAACACATTCCACACTCCAGATGCAAAATTGAATTTTTGTTCGTTTGTTTGAATTACATAGTTCTATAGAGTATTATCCTGTACAATAAGTATCATAAGAAGTAAATTTTCCGTCATTCAACTCAGTTCAGTAACCCAGTATTCGTGCGAAAGAAATAAGTCTAATTTAACGTGTTCCACAACGCACGAATAATGTGTGTACACTACAAAAAAGTATACTACAAAAAGTCCACACGTCGCTATAGTGCAATTCAAGCAATAGCTCTACTCCATTAAGTGAAAAGCAGACATCAAAGCTATTACCACTCTCGCAAACAATACAGTTCACATGCAAATCAAAAAACACCCAACTTGCATAATCTCTGAAAGCTTGCATAGAAGCAATGCTAAATAAACAGAGCTTGCTTATTTAGCATTGTTTAAGCTAATAAACAATGCTATTTTTTTTTTCTGGGACAGTCTACAATATTGACAGTCGGACAACCTCCTAGGTTGTCTGACCTAGTGACCTAGCGACTTGGTTGTGAGGGCGTGTTGAATCAATGTTAATCTTCGCTGACAGAAGAACTGTGTGAAGAACTGTAGAAACCCTGGAGCACACCCGTCGTCACTGTATCAGGCAGCGTGCCTAGAAACAAACACACTACATAACTCAATTTTGAATTGTTATATCAACAACAGTACATAGTCAATTCGGACAATACTATTTCTAAGAACAATTGAAATCACAAGTAACATTTAAATTTTACCAACAGATTATATGCTCCCTGAGAAAAAAACACCATCAGGCTATAAAACTCACACACTATGCAAACAATGCACCTACATGGCTACAAGAGAGTTCATAAACATAGCATAGTCTCGCTCAACATCGCTCAAGCTAAAACAATAAAATAATTGACAAAATACAAAAATAAAAAACAAAATTTGAGAAACATAATGACAATTTTATTATTTTAATTTCATTTTTTCAAACTTACTTGTTATCTGTGGTCTAAAACGCAGATTTGAAAAAAGGCTTTAAAACATAAACTTCGCCTCATATTCTGACAGTCTGCAGTTCTGCATCCAAACCTGGCTAGCAAGATCAAATCACATAGCTAATTAAACTTCTGAGAAAATCTCGGAAGAAAAAACTAATTCAATGAGTTTTGCTTTGACAGGATCGAAGCAAAGACCTTCAACTCATACCTCTAGAAGACTCGACTAGGTACATATCTTCTGAGAGCGCAATCATCGGCTGATTAAGTGCAGTAACGTGTCCACCATTGCACAGCTGATCCAACGATCTGAACACAACGCAGACGACAACGCAAAATGAAGCAATATAGAAGCAAAATGATACAGCACAAAAAGAAGCAGCAGTTTCTGTTGTAATGAACACATAACATACAATAGCCTATACGCAAATAGATAAAAACAAATACTTTGAAAACACTGAAATACAAAGAACGAATGGGAAATAAAAACACAACTAATAAATCAGGAACCGAAACACAACTGATAATAATAGGAAAGTGGCACAATGTGGTGAGATAGGGTCTTTGATTATCGCGCCAGTTATTTGTAAATAAATTGTATATTACTGATTAACCTAACGTACATTTCTATAGGACACTTACGTGTACATCGCTTAATTAGGATACAGTAAAACATGAAATTTTAGCTGCATGTTATTTTAACAATTTTGGCTCTAAGAAATTTAGCTGCACTTAATTTGTGCGTTTTGAGGACAGCCTTGCAGCTTCTAAAAACAGCTTGTGCTGCTTTATTCTGCTGCATGTAATTTTCACGAGTTATGCCGATTCGCAAAATTTGCCAAAAAGACATGCACGCTATAATGTCATGGCTTACAGTAATGTTCTTTTTAAAAATTCAGTCATTTGACTGGCCAACGACCAGCTGCTATAAATGGTTAATGCGAACTAACAACGCGCAGCTAACACGGCTTAATTCCAAAAGTTCACTCACTCGCTGCTCACAGTCCTCTCATATGTTCCAATCTCCAGAAACTCCAGCAAGCATGCCAGTCGGCATCCCTCATTGATAATCGTCTGTTTAGCAAACAACAATAAAAATCTAAATACCGAGTATATAAGAGAAGGGATAAAAATCACAAGTGAGAAGAGTCAACCTACCATGCCCATAAACAAAAATTACGGTTTACTATATTCAGGTTTGTATAGCTAGTTTAGTATGTTCAGGTAGCAGCGCTGGCTTTTTGAATTTAAGGATAATGCGTAACGGTGTACGAATGCAGATTATTGCAGTTCAAAAACCCGCTCCCCAGCGATTTGAAGGTATGACCGATATTTATTGTGAACGGAAGATTTACAAAAAAAATGAATAAACCAAAATCCTTTACTAAAATGCAACCAAATTTTCTGGATGTAACTTTCAGGTTCCGACAAGAAAACAGCCGTCACCAGTTACTTGAAGAAATCAGAAGCAGCTTCAGACATCAATCGGATCTAAACAAATGTCTCAAGATTAACCCACAAGTTGCCCTACATGTACATAGTGCTAATAACGCGCGATGCCTTTAAATTTAATTCTATTCAAGGGATTATTGGTTTAACGGAAAGCGCAACGAGTAGCCTACAATTTATGAGCTCCATGTCGATACAAAAATTAAACCCTAACCCAAATATTACTTAAGGCCCGTGAACTGGCTAACCTGTAAATATATCTCAAAAAGCTGCCGTCTGTGTTCGAGAAGTTTGGGACTAGAATTGAGAACAGTTTTGGCAGGAAAAGTAGGTGTCGGAATTAATTTCTTCAGCTAAAACAAACAAGAAACAAAGTTATTGCTTCAGCATTGTCAGAAGAAGAACAAACAATACAAATTTAATATCAGGTAACCTGCAAGTTGATGTGAAGTCAACGTTACATGTATCAGTTTACCAAATCGCAGGGCTATGAATAAGAATCATGTGCCAAGACCACATTGACCGATATCGTCTCATATCTAGGCCTAGCCTTAATTCCTTGAACCACTCAATCAACTTAATTATTTTACATATGTCACTTTAACTGTCATCATCAACAGAATTAGTCAAAATATTTATATCACCCCCAGCAAATATCTGTACAATTTTTTTTCTTTTTATCCAGTTGACTTACAAGAACTGCCCACGTGACTTCTTGATCACGTTACTGTCTCGAGAGGGCCGATACATGCATAAAGTTAAATACAGAATATCAAGGGTTATTACAGAGTGCTGACAAACCTGTTTGTGCAACTCACAGAACTCACTGTATCTACGTTCTACCGTGTATCGTCTTCCATCTGATAGAACATCTATACAAAATACCTAAATGAAAAAAAAACAGAACGACTACGGTATTATAGCGCATTGATCATACAGTAATCATGTACGTTGACATCAATTTTTCGAGGAGTAATTTCACTCAAAAGAAAAATTTCAAGACAAGTTCAAATTGTTGCGACTATCAGAGTAGGCCCCATAAGCATTTAAAATAAATATGCGTTTTATTCACTGTTCAGCAAGCAACTATTGATTTAAAAGTATAAAGAACAGTACTATATTCAGGTAGAACATGAGAGTAATTAAGAGTCTTTCATAATATAATCTATTTATAGAAATATCATTTTTGCTCCGGACTTCAATTATTTACTCCTTCAATTTTGCTCCTTCCCCAACCATTTTTCAATCCTAACTCGCCTAACCATCTTCCACTTCTTTCACCTCCTGCCCCAGCTTGGTAGCAGCATAGCACTGCTCATGAAACTGTAATGTAAAACTACTTCGCCACGTTTACCACTTACCGTAAAGCTTTTATCGTGATCATCTCCAATTCGTCGAAAAGATGACACATTTACTTTTAAACCCATTTGTGGAACAGTGAAATAGAAATACAGATTGTGTGCTTGTAGGCAAGTATAGGCTATTAGGCATTCATTACATAATCACATGCCATACAATATATTTCATATTACGCTTAATTCGTTAATCGCCGAATTATAACGGATTTTTTTTTTATTTTGTATTGCTGTTTTTAGGCCTAGCACCGAAATGTAAACATTGGTCTACAAATTGATCTCGCATTCTCGCGCGTTATCAAAAAACGGATGAAAGTATTAAAGAAATTTATCAGAGATGATGAATTTATTCTACTCTGAAACACCCTTGAACTAACCTCAATTTATCATAAATGAAGTACATATACGTCAGTTAGAACATTAAATGATCTCTAACTAGAATAAATAATCATTCTAGACTAGATACAAAAATGATCAAGTTTTGACTGCAAGTCGGGCATTTAAACCAGATCCAGTATCGCTTATCATTTCTTTTTTACCGCCTAGGCTACTATATAAATTCTGTAAGGTCTCTCGTTTTTTGCAAACTGCCCGCGTAGGCCTAATCCTATACAAAAATCTTTCTAAAAATACATGACATTGTAGGTCTGCGTAATAATTATGTAGTTTTTTTATTTATAATTTTGGCCTCCCAGAACAAATTTTTTGTGAGGGTTTCGCTGGCCTCAGCTGAATATGACAGGGTTTGACTCACTTTCCGAAAAATTGACAATGAGAGTTAATAACTGGATATAACGGTACTAAAATTAGTATTAGGCTTATAGCCTATAGCCCGATCGTGAGTTCTGCACAAGAGGGCACAAGTGTCAAAGACATTATCTCGGTCATGACGTCCAAAAAGATAGCAACCCCGGTTTTTTGTCTCCCTGTGACCCCCCCCCAAAAAAATCTCGCAGCCGCGTCCCTGATCAATTAAGGGCCCCGCGGCTCCGTGTGGTTTTGTTTTAAAGTTTTCCGGTGATCACCATTCGTTCATGACACAGACCAGTGTATATAGAATTGTCATGGGATGACACTTTACGTAACTTTAGAAACAGATATTATCTGTTTCAGGCAGGAAACTAAATTTTAAAATAGAAGAAGATGACTGGTCTTGGTACAATGAGTCACTGCAAGCGCCTGGTGGTGAGAACAAAAGATTTACAATGTAAACCGACAGGGGGCGTGAATTCCTTACAATACCAAGTTACCTCAGTGAGGATGGAGGCTAATGAATTTATATACTTCCTATTTTTAGAGCTTGTAAAGTCAGGTCTAGAAAATGTAGATTCATATTTTGGTTGAAGTTGAAGTAGGTTTGAACTAAATATAGACTTTTGTTTAATCTATTAATAGCACACTATTGTATTTGCAAGAGGGGTAAGTCAGCGCAAGTCCAGCGTCTGACAAGTGTTTAGGTTTGCCGTGATCTACTGGTGCCATAGACATCTTAAATTTAAGGTGTCTATGACTGGTGCTTATGATCGATGCAGTAATGCATCTAAATCCTTGGATAAGGGAAAACGAGTAGCTGGAGGCCATCTTAAGGTGAACCAATGGATGTAGAGAGAACTAGAAATTAGGTCAGGTTGTAATTATAGTGGATACAATTAGATCAAGTCTCCAACCAATAGAAGCGTACTAGCGTGTGGTTGACTGTTCACGTATCAGCCACTATTCTTAATCTTGGCTTGAGCCTAGATTCCTTTGCTTAACTCTGAGATTATTGCTGTTCTGAGATTAGCACTGTGATGCAGCCTGTTTTTAATATAGTTATTGTTTGTTTACATGTTACATGTTTTTAATACAGTTTGGACACAGAGGAAAGTGGTGTAATCTCTGTTAAATCCATTATTGTAATGAAGGAGGAAGGACTATAAGCCCCGCCTCTAGACTCTACTATAAATTTGGGAGGTTTGGTCAGCACTTTACACAGTCGTTTGAGCAACTTCAACCAGACGTCTTCAGCACTTCAAGCAGACGCTCCTAGACCTCGCCGACAACAAGAAGAACTCTGCAAGAGTCTACCACGCGTTCGGGCCTTGTGCTCTGGGGCTGGGGGACGTCGCCCTGCTGCGTCACAGCTCTGTCGTTTTGACATAGCCTACAGACTGTGGGGTAGTAGAGGCAAAGTATAAAAGGAAGATGACAGTCAGTGTGAGATAGAAAGTGATGCTGATTA